>OMLB01015779.1:20473-34321 GCA_900302555.1 Myripristis jacobus | reverse complement strand
CATTTGTTGCGCAATACGTAAAAGCTCACTGAAGTATCCACGTTTGTTCATCAATACATGTGAAATGAAGATAAAGGCTAAAGATAACTGTGTACAGTGAAAGGGTATGGGGAGGTGACACCACTATTACCGCTACAAACAAGGAGAAGAGGCAGAAAAAGAACTGTACCTAGGTTGCAGTACTTCAACATCATCATCATCATCATCAGAAAAACATATGGAATATTTTTACTTGCAACCCCTCTACCCCCACCCCACACACAAATAAATGACAAATTGAACACCTAATGATCTGTATCTCATTAGCAGCAGCAGACTGGAAAGGGCACCGGTTTGATAAACAAATATAAATCAGAGATGGCAAGCCAATGATTGCGGGAGATACACTTTTAACGCTGTGGAATTTGGTGTCAGAAGGTCCTCGCCATTGTGCTGGCCTGTTAAATCGCCAAGATCGACTGCGATCATTTGTAACCAACGCGGTCCGCAGGAAGAATGCTCCGGTAAAGTGGATTTATGGGTGTGGAGTACAAGAAAACAAAATAAGCGGGACAACAAATCAGATGACATGCCGTCTGTCTGAATGTCATCCAGACAAGTTAAACACCGATGGCGTGCGCAGGCTGGGATGCTGTGGTCATGCTGGGCAGGGTGAGGAGGGTGAAGGGGCTGTTGATGTACTGCATCAGCTGAGATAATAGCATTTTTATTGAGAGCACTCGTCAACAGTGGTATAACCTTGCCTGGGCCTGGTGAGCACTAGGCTGTAGTGTAAGTGATGGCTCTCTGCCAGGATCTGACCATTAAGGCTCATTAGTCCCTATTGATAGCCCTGATGATAGGCACTCTGAAAAGAGGCAGCCAAGGAAAAGGTCAGAGTATGGATCTTAATTTGACCTCACTAACCCATCACTGATTGGCAGCATCTGTCATCCTTAGATTTAATTTAGCAGTGATTGAGTGCTGCAGAGACCATATTGGCAATAACCCCTGCAGGCTGTCTCATTGCCCCTGTTCTTCCAGATGGAATCTGTGTCTGCCAACCTTAATGGCACCACTGTCTCCTGTGCCCATTTCATTTATGCTGTGAATACAGTAGGACCAGGGCTGGGGCCTCGTTCATGTCACCCATATACCTGAGGGGGAATTTGCTGTTTGTTTCCCATGTTAGTCTACCAATTACAGTACAACAACTCTCTGATATGCAAACACCTGATCAAATTCAAGAATACAGTAGCTTATTGCATTTCACCTCTTTGCTTAACAATCAAATCTCAGGTGATCCCTGTGATGTTGAACAGACAAAAGCATTTGTGTGCATTTTTATCCAAAGATGAAACTCATCTTGAACAGTTAAGTTTGCTGTGAGCACTGGATGAGCAATGGATGAGGCACTGAGGCAGCTGTACATTGCGGACGCCAAGGGAAGTGGGGAATTAGGCAACATCAACAATTAATCTTCTCCAACTCCACTCTAGCCAGCTAGCACAGAGAGGACATGATGAGAAATCATAGGAACGAATGGATAAAATGAGGGAAGACGCTCCAAGGAGGATAGGGCTGATTATGTAATGGAAGGACTTGTTTATGTGTCCCCTCTGAGTTCATATTAGCTGATAGAAGACACCCTGCCTTTGCCGTTTTTCTTGGGCTCTGCCACACTGCATTAATGTCTTTATTCATAGTCACTGGTAATTGGCCTACTTTGAGGCGAGTGTTTGTCTCTAATGTGGACTTGTACATCAGAGAACTACAGTAAGGAAGAAAGGAACCACTATCTTAAGACCTGAAGGTGTTAACCCAAAACTAGAAATGTAAAATATGAAAAGGAAACAACATTATGCTACATATGCTCCTCTATCATATTTCTTTGGTTTTTTGAGCTATAAACATTCAACTTAATGGTAATAAACATCATGAAGTGACTTGACTTTTAAGAGTGAAGCACTGAATTATGCATGTTAAGGCATGCATAAATGAAAATGAATGCTTTAAAAGTCCAGACACTTTGTTATAGACGATCCAGAGTGGCATCGTAATGGTTACTCAGCAATTCATTAATTGATATTCATTTGACAATAAAAAGAGGAATTAATAATAAGTAATTGATGGCGCAATAAAGTGTGGCTTGAGTGAGCAAGGATGTCTCATTTTGTTCAACGCCTGTTGCCTCGACTTCTCTCTCCTTGCGTCTCTTCCTTCGCCTCCTCAGCTGGGATCTTCAGTGGGAGGGACTGAGGTGCGAGGAGGATCAACTGAGGGGGATCCGGGAGCACCAGGCTCTGATTGTTTGCCTTCTGTTCCATGCTGTTCTCACAACACACAGCAAATGTGGAAAGTCATATTTAAAACTCGGTAAGTGGGAAAATGTAAATGTCTGGACATCAGAGTTTGTAAATCTCAACCCAAATAAATGACCTAGAACATTCCAGTTTATTTAGGTATTTTAAAATCTATGTTTAGCCCATCTTTTCATTTATTCTTTTCACGTAAAGTATTAATTTGTTTCCATAATCATTTTATTAAGTCCTCTTTTTATTGTCCAATAAAATATAAATTAATGACTTGCTCTATAATGGTTGATGTGACACTTTGGGTCCTTGATTCAGTTTGCGTAAAAAAAGAAAAAGAAAAAAAGAGTTATGAATCCAGCAATTTATTTCACTTTTAAAAAGTGGATTATGAAACTGATTTACCAGTCTTGATACTTATTTAGGTATTTAATAATCTTTTTTTATTGATGTATTTATTGGTTGGTGTATTTGTTAGATTATAAATCCTTTTTTATCCATATTTTTAATGATTGATTGATTAATTTATTCATGTGCAAAGTTGTTGTTTTTTTTTTTTTAATTCCTCTTTGTATTGTCAAATTAATTTCAATTCATGAACTGCTCCATTAGCGTTAGGGTGACACACTGGATGATCTATACTTTGTGTGTAAATAGCGACAATACACAAGGCTGATTGTTGCAGCCATTTGGGGGTGCTGAGTTTGAGAAGCTGTTGTGGAACCAGATGATGGAGCCAGTGATCTCTTAACAAATTTATTTAGATTTTGAATTTGTAACATATAATTTTCCAGTAATTACAAACCACAAGACTGCTGATTCTGTAGCTGCTGTATACCAAAGAGAGACCCATAAACTAGATGCTTTCAAATTTATACCGATAAAGGGAGTGTTCCTCCACTGCAGGTAGTTCAGGTTCATTGGTTACAGGAAAGAGTGATGGAGAAAATAAACCAATGAGTGTCCTGACAGTAGGAGACCCCAACTCAAAGTGGAAGGAAAATAAAATGGTGACAATAAAAGCAGGTAGAGGAGAGGATGGACAGGTAGCCACAGGAATGCAGAGGTTAGCTTGATGCAACGGCCACAGCTCTTTACAGTGGCAACGTTTCACATAAAAATGTCTGGCGCTCCAACCATCCTGCTATGTTGTTTAGAATAGGGAAACTCCAATTCAAGTTCTGTGGTTGTAATGAGGTGATCTTCAAACAGTGCTGCAGAGGCATCTTTGTTTGCTGGAATGCAGGTGGATCCAGTACATCAAACGTGCCTATGTAGATCCTCTTTTATTTTGCTTGACAAAAAAGGAAAGGTCTTATGCCTGCTTTTAAAGGCAGACACTGTTGCAGATCTCAGGTCATCGAATGGTCTGTTCCAGAGAGTGGGGCCATAATAACCGACTGTACTCTTGCCAGATTTACTTTAAATTTGAGGTGCATGTAGGAGGCCACTGCCTGATGACCTGAGGGGTCTGATTGTTTTGCAGTCAGTGAGTGGGTCAGAGATTTATTTAGAAGCTAAACCATGTCAGGCCTTGTCAGTAATACTTTGAAGTCAATCCTGTACTGTACTGGAGCCTAAGAGGTGATTGAATAATGGGAGCAATATTCTCAGTATTTCTTGTCTTTTTCTCTAGCAGATATGAGAGATGACATGCAAGCTGATAACATGTACAGCAAGTGCAGCAGCAGGTAGCAAACCCCATCTCACAGAGGGCAGAGTGGTGTGGCAGCCAAGGAAGGGAAAGGTCAGCAGGCAGAAACATAGTAAAAGAGCCTAGGGCTACTGAAAACAAGTCATGATAATGTGTTAACATCTATCAGAAAACAGTGCAAAGGAAAAGTCAAGAATATGTTTGATAAAATTAACAACAAGATCTATTTCTATGGAGTAAAAAAGCTGGAGTTGGACAGTAAAAGAAGGTAGTTACAGAGCCAAAGAGGTTCAGGCCACAGCAGGAAAAAAAACTGAAAACATGGAGCCAAAGAGAAGGTAGCAATTAAGCAAAAAAGGCACCAGAAGATGAAAAATAAGATATCAATGTACAAACAAACAAATAAACTAGAACAATTACTTAATAGCATCACAGAGAGCTGAGAGCAAAGTAAAAGCAAAGACAGAGATAGGACTGCAAGGATCTTTCTAAATTGGTCAGATCACCTCTCAAATCTAAGCCCAAAAAGCAGAAGAGAAGGATCTGAAAATCAATCCAAAAGGCACATGAAGAAAAATGAGCCAGATCTTCCTCCAGATACTCCACGAGCTGCAGAGATGGACCATTACATGAATGTTCATGGATGAGTCTTCCAAAATAACTGAGTAATAAACAAATGAGCAGTAAGACATGCGAAAGAGCTGTCAGTCCTAAGACATTACAGAGTCTGTAGTTCGGTGCCAGGTGTCTTGGCATCCCCACCTTTAAAATCCAAGGCTTTAACATAGTAACAAAATATCACAACAGGTGTTTACATTAGTTTAAGTGTATTGGTAAATGTCTTGGACTCAGCTGTTAAATTGAAAATTTGTCCCAGATTTACTGTGCAGGAAAAAATTCAAGTAATTGTTGCCAAACAAGATGATTGCCCATTATAACAAATACTAGGCATTTACAAGAAAATAGTTTTGACATTTTATTTTGGACAAAACCAGCTAACTGTGGTATAGTTTTTGCACATATCTATCTATCTATCTATCTATCTATCTATCTATCTATCTGTCTGTCTGTCTGTCTGTCTACATATCTGTTTATCTAAACATGCGATCTAAGCTCATTCATCACAGTCATTCTCAAGTATATCAAGATAAGATTTTCAAGGTACACACACCTCGCAGAAAGCCCCGTGACATGTGTGAAATTCAATTACAGACCTGCTGCGGATGCACTCTGTGTAACCCAGGGAGACTGGAGGAAGCAGCAGCCAGGTGGCGACCCTGTAGGCAGCAGCTAGCACAAATCACAATGGCCTGGGCCACTGCCAAGAGCTGGGAATCTGCCATTGCACAGCCCACCAACACTCCAAGAGCAGCTCATGGTCACTCATCACAGACACTCTCCACATGTCTCTCTTTCAGTGCACACGGGTCAGTAAAAAGGGAATGCAATACACATTGTTGGCCACTTTGCTCTATAATTCATGTCCTGCTCCTAAAATAGAGCACTCTTAACAGTACTCACTGTTTCATCAGTGCCTGCAGAAAATAGAAACGTTGCATCTGAGGTATTAAGAAAAAAGACAAATGCTGCTTATTTATGATTGAGAAACTAGGATTGTAGTAACACTGTGCTTTACAATGTTGATGTGTTGCTGATATTAATGTATGTCTGTAGGTGGCTAAGTGACCAAGCTGGTGTCACTATGATGCTGTCTCTCACTCTGAGCCAGCTGGAGATGGGTGAAGAGTCAGAGGACCATTGGCAGGGCTGAGGTTAGTATGAACTGTAAGTAAACGGGAGCTCGTTCTGGACGGTAAAAGCTCACCCAGGCAGACACAATATCTGTATGTGCACACGCCCAGACTTCCTTACATGTGACCGAGACTCTGTGGCCACTGGGGAATTTGTAAAGTCTCTGCACTGTTACACAACTGTTGTCAGCAACATTAATCTCCACTGGCTTCAACTACAGGACCAAACCAAATCCATGCAAGTACAGTGTTTGTCCTGGTAACTAAATGTGCAAATGAGAGCTGGAATCGATGGTTTGATGGACCTATTCTGTGGCGTGGCCAGTGATTACTGTACTGCTGGAGCAGCATGCAGCCAGTGTCTCGTGGGGTCTGGTTCCTCCCACTCCCCTACTGATGAGCTGTGAGTGGCAGGCCAGCTAACCGGTCTTGACACAGGAGAATCAGCCTTGAGTTGAGAGGGAGCAGCCGTGGGAGCAATGCCTGCCTGCCACATTGGAGACCATCAGCAAGACATGTCAGGCTCCATTCCAGCTGAAGTCCCAAAACCATGTTATACTGTACTGCAACACAACTGTGTTAGCATGCAGAAACATAACACTGACCAGAAACTGAATGCAGTTCTGTGTTAATTTGATTACAGGGAAGGGACAAACCTTTTCTGCAACTTCACACATGCAGTTCTGGTTCACAGATGTTATTCTCCTCCATGTATAGTGTCATAGCCTGAAAAGGAACTTACCAAGACATATTTTTTTCTTGTATTCTACTCTGCATGTAGATCAATTATATCTTTATTGTGCAGTAGTACATGCATAGGTCATCTGCATACTGTGGTAGGACTGAATGATATGGTAAAAAAGAAAAAAAATACTAATAATATTGTAGTTATTTTGACAGATTTGCAATCACTTCATGGTCACTGATTTTAGTAGAAATTTCAGTTTTTGCATTATTATTTTCATTGCACGGCAGCAACTATTAAAATGATAAAGTGATTTTTTGCTGATGCCTGTACGAAACATGTTTTCCCACATCTGAATACAATTAGAAGCAATTTGTAGCACCACAGTATTTCACTTGTAAATGTAATTTGTCACATTTTACCTTTATTTAAAAAAAAATACAGCTCCTGCGATTTGGATATTGCACTTGGCCATATTGCAGTTGTGACAGTTTTATGATTCATTGCCCTGCTTTGTGGTAACACACTGGCACCACTACGAGGGGCACAGTGTTGCTTAGGCTTAAACACAGGACACAAGCCCTCTTTGAAGGGGTCCTCGTGTGGGCCCTGACAGACAACCTTCCCAACATTACTGCACTGCAGATTTCCCCCCACATTTCCCTCTTTTATTTAATTCCTCTCTCCCCTTAATCCAGATTGTTTAACACAACATCATGCTTTAAAGGGATTTAGGATGTCTGTTTGTATGTTTGCTTACTCACTTTCAATCAAATAGGCTTTGACTGCCACAACAGCCAACTTGTTTGTTCCTACATGACAATGAGCATGAGGGGGCCTGGATAAAATCCAGATAGCTGTTTCTAAAAAAGGAAGGAGTAATTAGTAAATGTCATTTGAGAAGAGTATGGCGAATTAGAAGGCTGGTGGATCATGTAATTAGGACTCGAGCGTTTTCATAGGCAGCACAGGGAAGGACGGGGACACTACGGCAGCTTTGTCTCCTGCACACTGACAGCACCATGAGCTGTAACAGAAAACGTCAAATGACACACTCAGAAACGAATTCCCGCACACACACACAGAAACACATTCCTGCAAACACACACACAGCATAATGTCAATCTCAGCATGAATGTTGCTGCGTGTGAATTCAATCTGCATGCGCTTTTTGGACACATGTTGTGTTTTCAAAAGTTCCCAGTGTTTTTCATGCCATATTCTGACATCGTTGTTTTATATGTGAAAATCTCAGTTCACAAGTACAAATTTGTTGTTTTTATCACATGTGAGCAATTTTTCATGTTTTCACCTACCATTACATATGACAACATTGGTTTCACACCTGAAAAAAAACCTTACATGCAAAGGCACAATTCATGTTTTTGCATGTACAGATGGAAGCCAACATGTGTTCGAAAGCCCATGTATGGCGTTTCACATGTAACTTTTTTGTACTGGTTCTACCATGCAAAAAAAAAAGTTTTATCAAAAAGAGCAAAATAATATATTGACCCACATTATGTAATACACCATTTTACTGTAAAGCTCTCAATGCAAAGATCAATAGTGTATGTAAACCACCACCACCACCACCGGAAATAAATAAATAAATAAATACTCCCACCTCATGTCAATTTGGGCCATGTTGGGTCACATGCAGAATGTGCTGTGAAAGCAGTATATTGAAGGTCACAAGCAGCACACATGCCAGCTATTTTCACATAAAAAGGAATATACCATCATCAAACATTACTGACAAATAATTAGCCACTCATTAGCTGCACACATGCCAATCCTCCTCCATCAGATGTTTACATGTGGGGGCAGACAGAGCATGTGGGAAGAGAGGGGAGTCTCCAGCAGAGATGCTGAGCCGCTCCTTTGCCAGGGCGCAGCAGCACAGCCGGTTTGATAGAAGCTCCAGCCGCATTTGCTGTATAGCTGCTGCAGGAATGCTGATTCAGATTGCATCAAACAAACAGATTTCATTTATGAATCTGGATGGAGTTGCACTAAGAGACATCATTATGAGTGATACACTGGCTTGCTATTTCAAGATTCGGTGATCCACAGTACAGGATGGACTGAGAATCCACACATGAAACAACAGCAGCAGCATTGTGTTTCAGCCTGGCTGGGGCTCGGTGCATACAGAGTAGACCAACAACAGTGTTATCAGCCTCTCACATGTGTTGTCTATGCAAATCTATTCAATAATTGGCCACATAAATTGCATAGTCATGCTGCATTAAATTAATGTTGGATCAGTTTATTCAAAAAAAAAAAAAATTGCATCCACTCTTATTTCACTACATACAGTTGTATCTCAGCTGGGGTTTCATTAATAACCTAAAAATTTCACTTGTGATTAATATTTAACCAGTGAATGGCTAATTGAAGGGGAAAAAAGGCTTGTTGAACTACGCACCTCAGAGCTTGGAGGGATTTATGGGTGAATAGATCTGAGAGAGAGCAGATAACAATGGGGATGGAGTAATAAATAAATCTCCTCTCTGAGAAGTAGCCGGAGGACTGACAGGAGCAGATTAGAGCCTATGCCTTTTAAACAAATTGGGTGCTCAAAGAGGCATATTGGCTGTGTGCTAGAGCATGTTTTATAGGCTAGTTCAGCTCCATAACCACTGAGACACAGGATACCTGGCACCCGCCACACAGCATCATGCTGCAGCTCAAACGTCATGCTTAGCTTTTATTTATTTATTTATTTATTGCAATTACCTATATTAACTAATTCACCAATTAACTACTGGCTCAACCTCTAAATTGCATTAAGCAGCAAAACTTACATAATAGTATTCAGAACTAGGGTTAAAGGTGGTAATGGGTATATGTAGAGGTAGATAGTCTAATAAATAGATAAACACATAACATTAGGTGGTATGGTGACTGAAAGAACCACAGTGACAGATACACATTTATTTAATCTTTTATGTACATGCTTTGTAATGAAAATTGTTAACCCCATTTAGAGGGGATGTCCACTCTTAATTGTATGCAATTGAAATGTAGTTTGGTTTTTTTCCATTCTAATTTTTCATTGAATTTTATCAGCCATGTGTAGTTTATTTTTGAGTTTTTATTTCCTGGGTTCTACATCCAAGTCACAGTGAAAAAGGCTGATTTAATGGGTTCTTAAGGGGCTTTATTTCAGGATAATGTGCAATAAAGTGTTTTACAAAAGTGTTGTCTTATAAGACCAAGGTGAAGGAAACATAAGGATGCTATTTTATGACACTGATATCCTTTATGATAAGAGTCTAGGTGCCTCATTTAGCTGCTGTTGTGTTTTATTCCATTTAATGCAATTTCTGAAGCTTTAATTTATGTAATGTGAAGACTGCAATGCCTACATCTTAATATACCAAAGCACTAAAATGGGACAGCAGTCTATCTTTAACCATCTACTTTCTGTCACTGACTGGACCCTAATTTACTGTAGTCAGCTCCCCTTTGGGCATAAAATGCAATAGAAGACATTCTTAGCAGCAATCGATCTTCATTGCCAAGAGACACAAGACACTGTAGTCCTCAAGGGTCTAAGATTTGCTGAGGTTTTCCTGTAAGGGGCTACTACATTCTTATTTGTTACATAGCCATTTAGGATGTAAAAAATTACACTAAAGAGAGGGGTTAAACAATATCACATTGTCTTTTTTTCTGGCTCAAAAAACTACTTTTAACAATGTGCAGTGTGAAATCTCTTTTTAAACTAACTATACTTGCTTTGCTATAAAGACCATTTATACATGTAGTCTACAAGTGGCAGTAAAGAATCAGTTGAGGCTCCAATAACAACTGTGCATGTGGGTGTAAAAAAAGCAAAATATAGACCACAAGCCAATTTTTTTGAGTGATAATAAAGTTATGACATATTGCACTTCAACTGGGAGTTTTTGGACGAGGTAAGCATTGTGGAAACTTTAGTAATTTAATCTTTTGAAAAAGCTCATTGCTTTTGAGTACTTTTGCTTTTAGTTTTCTGATGATCTTTTTATTTTCCCTCCTCCATGTGAAAATGGTCTGTAACCTGGGTGGGTAGGGTGGAATGGTTGGGGATGGAGAATTCAATTCATCAGCATATTTGTTGTATAATGCTTCTCATTACTTGAGGGTTGATTAAGTGAATTGAAGCCAAATGTTTGGTATCCTCAATAAAATATATTTGCAAGAGAACGAGTTCAGTACACACTGTTGGTTGTTTTGTCACTAACATGTTGATGGGGCGACAAAACTTTCCTATATGAAAAATAAAGTGAAATAATCAACAGCCTGCTAAATGGCTGCTTTCAAATTGAAGTGGCGACTGTATGTTTGTCATTCGAATAAAATGTGTCTCGTTCACTGATTTCTTCTCATAGCCCGAATGTCTAATTGGCTTAATGGCGGTGACATTGATTGGAAACACAACTTATGCGGCATCTTCAGTTCGCTGTTGTAATGTCCCTGTCCGAGGTCCTGAAATCTGCTTTCCCAAGCATGCGTCATGTGACTTCACCCAGCACTGCCGAGCTCAGCACCAAGCCTACTGGTTTCTGGAGATTTCATGTGAGAAAAGGACAACCCCGAACCCTTTCACTCTCATCTTGCGTTGTTTAGGTTATTTTTAGTCCTCCTGTTCTCTTTTTTGCGACCGGATAATGCGGACCTTCAAAGCCCTCGGAGTATGGCAAAAGCTTTAGGATGCTGGACTTGTGCTCTTCGTTTTGTTCCTGTCTTTTTACTTAAATGCCAGCACGGTGAATGCGTCGGACAGAGTGGACAAGCCTTCTGCTAGAGGTCCGCATTCAGAAAGTCAACATTTTTTTCGGGAGCGAGTTGAAAAGGATGTAACGACCATCTACCTTGACCAGCCGAAGTCTCTTCATCAAAATGCAGAAGGGAATACGACTTAATGATGGTCATGTCACCTACCTGGGGCTTTTGGCAAAAAAGGATGGTACAAGACGAGGGTGCTTGAGCAAAAAGAGCTCAGATAATACAAAATGGCACACAAAGTGGTTTGCTTTATTACAGAATATGCTCTTTTATTTTGAGAACGAGACCAGCTCTCGACCCTCGGGATTATACCTGTTGGAGGGATGTATATGCGACAGGGCGCCTTCACCAAAACCCTCACTGTCAGCCAAGGAGTGTTTAGAAAAGCAGGTATGAAGAGCGTGCGTATCCGCGCGCACGCACCCACACAAACACACGCTCCCTCTCTCTTTCTCCCTCTCTCCCTCTCCGCGCGCACGCATGCACGCAAACGCACACTGGCATTGCTTTATTGTTCCAGGTTTCATTTCACAATTTTGACAACGTGCAACACTGCAGGTTTTATGCATCAGTGCAGAATCTACAAGCAATTAAAAAACGTGTTTACTGTTGATTCCGTTTTAACTCTATTTTAGTCTTGAACAAAGCGCTGTTTATGCATATTTTTCTTATTATATTATTGCATGGTGACCTCAAATCCAGCACAGCGAAATAGCACGAGGTTCCAGATTCCTGTATTTCACGTTATGTAATCCGTGCATGGCATTAATGATGAGGCAACAATATTAACACCTAATGATATTACAAGATGCCCTAGCAATGGGCTATGCAGCGTTTTGCTTTAGGTTGCAGCAAATCCGGGCTAGATCTTTCACAGTGGCGGGATAGTTTTAAATTTAGGGATAAAGCTCAGTGTTTTTCTGTGATTTTCCTTTTCACATTGAGCGACTGATGCATGCCGGTTGGTCACATATTTTGGTTTTGACTTTCAGTCATCATCCCTTTGAAGTTTTTGGGCCGAGAGTATCATATCTACTTCCAACAAAACGTGCAGGAAACAGTTATGCTCTCAAGGTCGCCACCCTGCGGGGAAATGGTGAAACAACAGCTGTGGCTCAAGAGCAGTAGGGTTCCAGTGATCAGTCTGCTCTGATGACCAGACAGAATTTATTCCCAATATGTTTCTCAAGGTCTCATTTACATTTCTTAACTACTGTATTATATGGCATGAACGGTTTATTTGGTGGATTTTTCTAACCCATTTAGTTCTTATGTCAGTCTGTATGGTCTTGTGCTGTCTGTACCCAATGCAATTAAACTGCCATAAAGAATATATGCAGTGGGGTTTGGAAAGTGAAGACATGGCCCGTCTGCAAGAGCTGAGTATTTATGTGATACTGACAGCTTCTCTCCAATATGAGCACGGTAAATCAGAAGCAGGAATGAGAGGAAAAGAAAGGTTACTGTCATGATAATCTGTAAACAATGCTGTTGTGACAATACACTCGAGGAACATTATGCTTCACTGCTCAGGCCACTGGCTCCCTTCTCCTCAGGCTCTGTGCCTGACTATGTAGGTAGGGCTGCAATCCAAAGTGAGTCTAGGCTCTTCCTGTGAACAGCTGCCCTTGTGCTGACAAAGCAAAATGCAACACACTGGCTAACGTTGCGCTCTCCCATTTGCTTTAAAAACAACAACCAAAAGCTCCCTTGTGATGCAGGCTACTGCAAAATTTTGGATTCTTTTGTAATTATTGTCAACAATGTTGTGCCCTCTGTTCAGTTTCATCTGTGCATTATTTAGAGAGATGCAGCGGGTGTATTATTTTGTGGTTATTGATTTTTGTGCATTATCTTGAGGGTCTTTTAATTACACAAATGAAAATGTGTGAACGTATTCAGATAAGCCTGATCCACAGCCTTTTGATATCTCGGACCGAATTCAGAGCAAACTAATGAAAAGGTGTTTGATTCACTTTGCTCTATGAATGCTGCTTTGTTGACACTGAAGGAAACTGGAAGGTGCAGAAATAATGACAGACTGATATAAAGAGTTACCTTGCAATGTAAACAATCAAAGCATCCTACGTCCATGGCAAATTTCGATTGGGGCTGTTCAAAAGACAAATAAGAGTAAGAAGATATTACTTATATCTTCTCTCACCACCTAGATTTGTTTGGATTTACGGTTTTGCGACAATGTTTTCCAGAAATCCACCATAATCCCTACATTATATTTATCCTCACATGCAGTTAGTGTGAAAATGATAATGCGTTTGAGCCCAAGGTTTCTATGGCAACCCTTATTTGCATCCTAAAGAATGATGCAGTTGGAAGAGGCGGGGTAACTGTGGAGAGCAGTAGTGAGTTGCATCTCTCCTATTAATGTGAGCGCTATCTGGGCTAAATTTGTTCCTTGCAGTACCTTGGAGGGGTCAGAGTCCATTTATAGAAAACACAGTCCTCTCGCATTGGGAAACAGCAGTGTTTCAGCCCATTCCTCATGAAGCCAGGGTAGCAACTGATGGCTTATGTGTTCTGCTTTGATTTGCCACTTTTAGTATTTGCTCAGACAGATATGTACCTGTATGATACTGATGGCTGAGAGAATGATGAGGCAAATTTTGGTACAAACCGGAACATAATCCAAAAGGTCTTGCTAACAATGTGGTATTAAAATATATTTAC
>OMLB01015779.1:0-12667 GCA_900302555.1 Myripristis jacobus | reverse complement strand
GAACAGCTACAACAGTCTAATGAGTTCAGAAAATTGCATCCCTTTACTGTAATGCAGCCTTTAAAAAAAATCAGGAAATCCCAAATGATATCTAGTCTTACATCACAATATTGATCTAATATTGATATACTGCCCAGTCTGATAGTGTAGTAGTGTTGTGATACTGTCCCACACAGATCAAATTAGACTGATGAAATGTCCTTTCCCCAGAATTATGCATGACGAAGTGAGCGAAACAGAGAACATCAGGAAGAACCTGGCAATAGAGCGCATGATCGTAGAGGGTTGCGAGATTCTCCTCGACACCAGCCAGACGTTTGTAAGACAAGGTAACTCCTGCCTTCAAATGTTGTACTTCAGATCTGCTCCAAGCTGAGGAACCACAGATTACACAGAGCAGCACAGCTGTAGCTGTGGATTTCCTGTCCCTCACCTGTCTGACAGCCCTGATCCATGTTCTCACGTCTTCAAACCTCAGCAGGCCTCTCAGAAATTCTCAGATTTAAAAAAAAAAAAAAAAAAAAAAGACTGATCTCTCTCTGAGGAACAGCATGTACTCCTCATGAGGCGACTCTTTAATTTCCAAGTGTAATTAGACTGTTCTGAGGCAAAACGATGATGAATCTGGGACTGTAAATGTCACACATCCCCAACAGGCCTTGATGGATTTAGAAAGGGAAGATAGAAATAGCAAATTATTTAATCCTATGTGTTTAATACCATATATCCCATATGAATATACATGTACCTAAGTAAAGTAATTCATAGACAGGACAAGCAATTCTTATTGATTCCATCTTATTTGGTTTCCCCGCTCTGCATTCCTCTCACTCCATTTCTCCGTCTTCTCCTCTGGCATTTACACATGTATCTCTTTCCCCATCTGTCTCTGTCCTCTATCTGTATCCCATTTACACACACACATACACACACCCATTCATTCCCACATACAGGGTCTCTCATTCAGGTGCCGATGAGTGAGAAGGGCAAGATCACTCGTGGGCGACTGGGCTCTCTGTCTCTCAAGAAGGAGGGGGAAAGGCAGTGCTTTCTCTTCTCCAAGCATTTAATCATCTGCACCCGGGGTTCGGGGGGAAAGCTTCATCTCACCAAGGTGGGCCTTGAGCTGCTGACCTGGCATTAGAGCTGCCCCATGCAAACATGACAATCTGTGGCACTACAAACCTTGACTCCCTGAGCTAAACTAAACAGTTTAACTCACAGGGGTTGAGAGTTACCGGGTTAGAGATGTTATGGCTTTTATCAGCAGCAAAGACCACCGGAGCTATACATGCTGATATGGGCCATGCTCATATATAGGCACTCATTATAGTACATGGTTGGATCCTGTAGCTGATACTGTCATTAGTTTGTGTTGTGCAGTGATATTATTTGACCATACTACAACTTATTACTTTAAGGAAAATTCAAGGCTAAAAAACAATTTAAAAACTTGGATCAGTGATTTACATTGTGATTGTGGTGCCATTTTGTTTGTCTCATGTTGATTTCTTTTTTTTATTCCACAGTTAAATAGCCAAAGTTAATCCAGTTACATCACTGGATGACAGTCTCAGCTACAATAGTGTTTAATAGAAAAAAGAAAAAAAAAAGTCAAATTTCTAAAACAAAATTTGCTGTCAGGTTTCAGTGCCAACCCGCCAAAATAAAACAGCAATGGCTTCTTTGTAGAGTCGGTGATTTGCAGCAGTTTTAAACAAAGACAAAAATAAATCCAGCATGGAAGACTTAGAGCACAGCTTTTTCTCCCATTAAGCTCCATTGTAGTTGCAGTAGCTCTCTATGTGAATTACATTACAATTTTAACTGCTATTTTCTTGTGTAATTATTATTATATGTATTTTACTGTAAGTGTATTGTATGTTATGCAGGTATAGAGTGCAATACCAGTGATATTGGCTGTGGAGCCAGATGAGGCAGCTGTGCAGATACTGAATGCATATTGAATGTCATTTTCAGAATGGAGTGGTCTCGCTTATAGACTGCACTCTTATGGAGGACCCTGAGGGGACAGATGACGAGTGTGAGTACCTCAGTGTTTTATTCATACAGCAGCTTACAGAAATGTGCACCATATGTACCATGTGTAATGTGGTATATAATCTATTATTACTACAGTACGCTGGAACTTATTAATATTGTATAATTAATATATGGAACAGCTGAAGAGTTATGCTCCAAAGTGAGTCAACCATTAAAAAGCAATATGTAGTCAAAGTAACTGATACCACAAAAATCTGGATTAACTATTGCAGTTTTTAAAGGATAGTGAGCTACTTGTGCCTTTTGTTGACAGAATGATGCACAAAAGTGGCTCTGCTGTTGTTTAGAGATTATGTAGAGGTTTTCAAAGTTTTTCATGTTCCTGGCCCCTAAGTGATTTCATTAAGTCATGCAGTGATTTTGCCCAGTAGACACTGAAATGAAAAGCTTTTGTTGTGTGTTAAGTATTTAATTGTTTCACCATCATACTTGAACTTGAAATAGATTTAAAGAACTGAGATTTAAACATAAGGTTAATGCAATCACTCACAATTACATATTTGGTTAATTTGTATTAGAATAATAAAGTAGGTGAATTAAATTAAAGGCAAATCTGAGGCAAATCTGTTTTACCCATGGAAGCCCCTGAAGGACCCCTGGGGTTCCCTGACCCCAGTGATGTAACTTCAAATAACAATTATGCTTTTTAAAGAGATGGATATTTAGCTGTTTGGGGGAAAAAACACAATTTTTTTGCATAAGCATTACCACTTATGTAAAATAATTGTAAATGATGTGTGCTATTTGTATCTCTAACTGTATCTATAAGGACATTTGTAACTGAATGTGTGTGTGAATTTGCCTTCAAGCCAAATCAGACAAGAGTGGCCAGGACATGGAGCACCTGGACTTCAAGATTGTGGTGGAGCCCAAAGACAGCCAGTCATTCACAGTCATCCTGGTGGCTTCCTCAAGGCAGGAGAAGTCTGCGTGGACCAGTGACATTAGCCAGGCACGTCAACATGCATCACACTCTCCAACAGTCAGGCAAGGGGGCAAGGATGTCGGCAGTAACCCTACACATTACAGTACTCGCTCACATTCCCTCTGTCTGCTCTGTCTCCTATAGTGCATAGACAATATTCGCTGCAATGGGCTGATGATGAACGCCTTCGAAGACAACTCTAAAGTCACAGTGCCTCAGATGATCAAGTGAGCCTTGTTCACATATGCGCAACTGCTTGCTGTGTTTCCTTGTTTTTCTATTCTCACGTTGGCTCGATATCTGAGCAGGTCAGACTCCAGCCTGTACTGTGACGACGTGGACATCCGCTTCAGCAAGATGATGAACTCCTGCAAGGTGCTGCAGATCCGTTACGCCAGTGTGGAGCGCCTGTTGGAGAGGCTGACCGACCTCCGTTTCCTCTCCATCGACTTCCTCAACACCTTTCTGCACTCCTACCGCGTGTTCACCAGTGCTGATGTGGTGCTAGACAAACTCATCACCATCTACAAGAAGCCAATCAGTGCCATCCCTGCTCGGTGAGTCACGTTAACTTGGGACACATTTAGACATTACTAGGATTCGACAACATTTACAGTAATTTCAGCTGTTTGGCATTACCCCAGACATTATTACCATGCTGCATGAAGATGTGATTATTCTGCTGTGTTTCATGGCTGTGGTCCTCTGATCGATGTAATGCTTACTTGCATGTTTGACTGACAACAGTGCCCCTTTGGCACAAATACAGTTTGGTGAATTGTTCCGAATTCATCCATGAAAATGCACAAATTTAATCATTTGAATTTCACCATTCATGGGATCGTCAGTGGTTTGTGTGAGGAAATATTGTTGGTCAAGGTGATAATGAGTTCAGGAAAGCCACCGCTACAACACCCATTCCAATCCCATAAATGACAAAATTCAAATACTCACATGGGTTGCAATCAAATGCCAGGGGAATCTGAAATGGGTGATTCATAGTGTCCATGTTTGCAACCTTCCTCCTCCTCTCCGCTGGTTTTACGTCTTGCCAATGACTGACCTTCCTACAGATTTGTTTTCTTCTCTCCTACTAACAGATTTTTATCAAGTTGAGCATTTTCAACTCTTTTTTGTGTGCCTTGATACGTGGGGGGCATCGGTAGATACACCAACAGACGGGCGGGGAGAAAGAAAGAATGAAATCCATGATATTATGAGGCGTTTAAGAGCTATAACGGCAGATGGATGAAGTGAGCCTGTTTTTTTTAACAGATCAGATCTGTCTGTGTGGCTGGATGGAAGGAGTGTTTAGGGGGTGTTCAGGGTCATGTGCTCTTGTAAGTGCTTTATGTGTGACAGCATTCGTGTTTAGGTTTGTGAGACTAGTGGAACGTCCTATGATCTTAGAGGCTGTGTGTGTGTGTGTGTGTGTGTGTGTAATTTTGGGTTTGTTTGTTCCTGTTGGTGATTGTGGCTTGGTGAAGTAGCAGATGGAAGAGTAGAGGAGAACAGGCTCTATGATGCTTCTGTATCAGCATGTGTATGTGTGTGTGTGTGTGTGTGTGTGTATGTGCGTGTGGAAGCATGTGTGTGTTCAGTGGTAGAAGGCAGTAATTGGGTCCAGTCTCTCCTGCCTGCCTGGGAGTGTCTCAACTGGGCTCTGTCGCTCTATGGCAACCGACCTCCATGCTGCAGGACTCCACCCTCCCCTCCCCTCTCCCCCCCCCCCCCCCCCCCTCTCCTCCCCTCCCCTCTCCTTGTCTGCAAAAGATCCATAGTGTGAAATATTGATGGCGTGTTGCAGTGGGGCTAACTAACCAGAGCCCCTCCGCAGGCCTAGAGAGAGAGCCCCACTCTGAGGTTTAGATCAGGGGGAGCTCCCCATGCCCACGCCCTGCAGCACGCTCTCCTGTGGCGCTTGTCATGTTTCTGTGAGACACCTCCACTCGGCTGCCTGTGTCAGCAGTGGCCATGCGCACTATCACTCGCTGTGCTATTTATGGGAACCCGTGAGGTCGCCAGGAGGGTGGCAGGGAGAGGGAGAGGTTTTCTGCAACACTGCAGCCTGTATCCTATTCTAAAACAACGAGACGCGGCTGCACAGGGACTTCTTGTTGCTGTGGCTGACTTGGTTTGCATAAATAATTTAGACTGTGTTCTGAATTTAGCTAAGCTCTTTTCACTGATGAGTGGATTAAAACATAGAGTATCCTTGCCAAATATCAAAGAAACACATTCCTAAATTCAAACGCATATATCCTCCCTTGATGCAGGTCTCTGGAGTTATTCTTTGCTAGCAGCCAGAACAGCAAGCTCCTGTACGGAGAGCCTCCCAGCTCCCCTCGAGCCAGTCGAAAGTTCTCCTCCCCTCCGCCCCTGGCTATTGCCAAGAATTCATCCCCAAACCGCCGACGCAAGCTCTCCCTCAACATCCCCATCATTACTGGGGGCAAGGCTCTTGACCTGGCTGCCCTCAGCTGCTCTTCAAATGGCTATGCAAGCATGTACTCCTCCATGTCCCCGTTCAGCAAGACCACCTTGGACATCAACAAACTCTATGTGTCGAGCCCGATCGCAAACAAAATCCCCGATGAGGGAGAGGCCAAGGCGGACAAGGTAGAGGACGCCTCTGTGTGCAAACAAGGTATGTCAGCCAAGGGGGCTTTGTTTTGCTTAACCTTTCCCCAACCTCAGTCAAAATCTGTCTGTGCTTATTTTGAATGTTAATTTTCCTGTGTCTATGTGTTGACTAAACTGTGTGCTTTTGGTTTTCCACAGATCTCTCTGTACGGGAAGAAAGCGACAATGATCAAAATCAGAGTGATGAGGCAGACCCAGAATCCTCCCCTACCAAGTCACCAACAACCCCCAAAAATGTCAAGTGCAAAAACTCTTCAGGTACATTGTGTCCCAGACAACACAGTGACATCATTACGGCTCAGTAGTGTGATCTCCAAGCTCCTGAAGCACACACTGGCATGCCACCTGTATCCCATATCCTAGCCAATGCCACATTAATCAGTTAGCACCACACATTTTTGTGTTTGACAAAAGAAATAACGATGGCATGAAGAAAACAACGTGAGAGGTCGAAAATATCCTCACAATTTACATATTATTTCATTGCCAAAAGACAGGTAATTGTTTTTTATGGAAATGAAAGCTCTGACTCAGTGTTAGGTTGTAGCTGATTAACATGTCAACATTTCTTTAGCAAAAAAGTGTATTATATTAGAGACACTGCATTGTGCCCAGTATAAGCCATATGAAATGTATGCTGGTGGATGGGTGGATGGTTGTGAAGATGTGGGGAAAGCCAATGCTTGGCTTGAGTAGGTGTTAGGGAAACTTGTGTCATAGCAACTACATCAGGAGCGTGTTTTCCCTTCCGCCCCCAGTAATGAAGCCTGTTTCACTGTAGCTAAGATCCTCTGCGTCTCACAAATGTGATGACAAAATCATGTAACAGATTTTAAAAGCAAACACTGGCCTGAAAATCATGAATTAACTGAATCTGTGAAACAGTTGGTGTCTCACATATAGCCTCTTATGATGCCTCTTTTGAGAAACAGTTTGTGTCTCATATATAGCCTCTTATGATGCCTCTATGTTCTCAGGATTTAAACATAGCAGACTGCGGAGAATCTGTTGATTCCTCTGTTATGCTGATATTTGGTGGCTATATTTAGCTGCAACCATCTTGAATATCAAAGCCTCTTGTAAAGAAAATTCTGCAGGGAGAGAGAAGTGTTAGCCTCTAGTACCCCCTAGTGGAAGCCTCAGCAAAGAGAAAAAAAAAAAACACATCCTGCCTCTATAGCTTGCACTGATTCACAATCAGTTAAATGGCCCATAGAAGAAACCCTGAAAGAGCCTGTGTGAAAACCACAAGCTTCAGATAATGACATTTTCGTTATTTGTGAAAGTCAGAACACTGCCAGAACATTTTCCATGTTAGGTCTCCATTCACAAAGGAAATCCCCAGAGAATTCATGTGGCATCAAAGTGAATCTCTTGCCAGCTTACAGAGGCAGTCACTTTTCCCTATGATTGTGCTTCCCCGCAGAGTTCTCCCTGTTTTCCTACAACAACGGCATGGTGATGTCCTCATGTCGAGAGCTGGACAACAACCGTAGCGCCCTATCTGCTGCATCGGCATTCGCTATTGCTACAGCAGGCGCCAATGAGGGCACCCCAACCAAGGAAAAATATCGACGGATGTCCCTCGCCAGCACAGGTACACAGACACACCTGTCAAGACTAAATTCCAGCTTTAATGGAAGAATAAAATACCCGTTCTTGCAAGAATGACCAAGTACCGCTGACCTTAGATTCCCTTGCTGTCAAATATTCCCTGTCATTCACAAAACAATATACACCATAATGCTGAGGAGAGCTGCCATGTCAAAACTCATATGAAACATTTTTCTCCAGGCTTCCCTACAGATCAGAGGAATGGAGACAAAGAGTTTGTCATCAGAAGAGCCGCAACCAACAGAGTCTTGAATGTGCTGAGGCACTGGGTGTCCAAACACTCTCCGGTAAAATAATACAAATACAATGTGCATTACAATGCTAAAATCATTATCATCCATTCTGTAATCTAAACTGGCTGGGAGCAGGAGACAAAACCAAAGACAACAGCGACAAACTAGTACAAACAGAACAGAAAGCTGAACTTACAAATACAAACTGAACTGATCAAGGAATCAAGAACAGGTGGGTGGACAAAGGAACAGGCAGGGAGCTGATTGGCTGGGAGAAGGGTGGAGAGCAGGTAACACAAGGCAGGTCAGCAGGAGGAAACAAGTTGGTATGTAATAACATGAAGGACATAAGAACACAGAAAATACCACAACAGAGAAAACAAAGGCAAACACAGATATCATAAATCCCCTTCTGAAAAGCTCATTTTCCACCTATATGTCTGTCTGTTCAACAGCTTAAATGCATGAATACAGCTCAAATATAGATAATCAAACATATTCTTGAGGTATCTTTAGAGGCAAAATCCACTGAAATTATTTCATGCTCACAAATTAGTTATTAGTTATGTACCTTTCATTTCCAAGCCGAGATTCTGGTTTGTTGGCATTCCTTGTTGCAGCAGATAACTGATCAAATGTTGATCACATCGAGATATGTACAGGGCAGCTGCAGTGGAGTTTGATATCCAAAATGTTTTTAACTTTCTAAAAGATAAATGGTAAACCTTAGGTATTTGTGTTAGTCCTCAATAATGCAGTGCAGCCATAGATTGCATCTTTGCAGGCCTGACGCTGGTAGCATGTGATATTTCCTTTAAGGACATAAAGATATGTACTCTCTCTTTGCTTCCAGGACTTTGAGAGCAACAATGAGCTGAAGACAAAGGTCATTGCCTTCCTGGAAGAAGTGATGCATGACCCTGAGCTGCTGACCCAGGAGAGGAAAGCAGCTGCCAATATCATCAGGTATTGCTATCTAGTTTCAGAAGAAGGACTAGAATTTACCACACATATTAACATATTTACTAGACTGTACACATGGATCTTTACTGTTGTTTTTCCTCTGGATCAGGACTCTAACTCAGGAAGATCATGGTGACAATCAGATCAGCCTTGAAGAGGTGACAAAACTGGTAAGAGATGAGCTGCAGTGAAAGAAGAAGACCATCCCCATCAATTGAAAAACCATAGATTCACTCCAATTCGGGTGTCTGGTATGCACACTTCAGCTACAGGAAGTGAAGAATTAAAACCTGAGACTGAACCACAGACAGTCTCCTAAACACCCTTTAGCTCAGTCCAGAAAAAGCTGGTTTACTGACATGTTTAATGACTATTGGGAATCGAAGTTCTAATTTTTCAAATAGTTTCCCCACACTGCCATTTAATCCCACCGACATGTGAGGTTGCCAAGACCAGCTCCAGGAGATTAAATGCTGTTTTGTCTCTTTTAGGCGGAAGGAGTCAAGGCCGAGCCCTTTGAGAACCACTCCGCCTTGGAGATTGCAGAGCAGCTCACCTTGCTGGACCACCTGGTGTTTAAAGTCATCCCATATGAGTGAGTGCTATCACACCTTTATGTTTGTGGTCAAGAGGAACACACATACAGGTTCAGTGTTTTATTTTTCTGATGCTGAACCACTTTTTCTTGACCAAACTGTGCAACGTGATTTTGCAGAGAATTCTTCGGACAAGGCTGGATGAAGAACGACAAAAACGAAAAAACACCATATATCATGAAAACAACGAAGCACTTCAATGACGTATGTCCCAATCAACAATTGTCAGCCTCCACAATAACTGGCACAATGTTGCTTTTCTTTTTTTGCATAAGTTCAGTTGTTAACTCTTCCCTATTTTTCCCTTTGCTCCTCAAAGATAAGCAACCTTATTGCCACAGAGATCCTGCGCTGTGAGGATGTGGTCACTCGGGTAGCAGTCATAGAAAAATGGGTGGCTGTAGCCGACATCTGCCGCTGTCTCCATAATTACAACGCCGTGCTCGAGATCACCTCCTCCCTCAACCGCAGCTCTGTCTTCCGCCTCAAGAAGACCTGGCTCAAGGTTTCCAAGCAGGTGCGTATCTCCATACCGACTGTGTCTCTTGAATCTTGAACGTCTACTGACTCTGTACTTGATGCCCTTTCTACCTTGTTTGTCTAGACAAAAGCGGTGATTGACAAGCTACAGAAGCTGGTTTCATCAGAAGGGAGGTTCAAAAACCTGAGGGAGGCTTTGAAGAAGTGAGTTCTGTTCAAGGACATTGTTTTGTACTGGATCAATAAAGCCAACATGTGGTACAAGTGGATGATGTGCATTTCTCTCACCAGCTGTGATCCTCCCTGTGTGCCGTATCTGGGGATGTACCTCACTGATCTGGCTTTCATCGAGGAGGGTACACCAAACTACACAGAGGATAACTTGGTCAACTTCTCAAAGATGAGAATGGTATGATGCTCTTGCCACCGTATCTTGTTCACTGCAATGTTACAAGGAATACTGTGTGAGTGTGTGTGTGTGTTTGCCATTAGAGATTTAGACATCCTGGCTCTCATACTTTTCAGATTTCCCACATCATCAGAGAAATCCGGCAGTTTCAGCAAACAGCATACAAGATTGACTATCAACCAAAGGTACACTAATACTAATATTTTAAAAAATGTATTCTGTATCTCAACCTGAGTTCTCTTGAATGTCCAACAAAAATTTTTTAATTGCATGCCTCACAGAGAAAGGCTCCACACACTGTATCTATTTTTTTAAAGGATCATACCTGTGATTTTGAACCTTTGCTCTATTTACTACAATTTATGGCAACAAACCAACCAATCAAAATCCATCAATTTTTCTTTTTCTTTTTCTTTTTTTTTGGTTTAAACACCCACTTTATAATACTCTGCTTCTGTGGCCATCAAAATTGTTGCCGTTGATGAACCACAGAGCTGACAATTGGCTGTGTGAAGCAAACGTTTCCCTGGGGACTATTTTCTGCCATGGAGACCGTTTCACTCCACCCACTTTAAAATCATCAAAACACAACAGTGCCGCTGCTTTTACTAAACTAATGTGGACGACTTCATTACGGTGATGGAATACTGGTGTGAAGACAGTTTGAAGTCTCTGAAAGTAAATGTTTATATAGTCGTGGAATGAGTGAAGAGAAATGTGAGGTATATACATCTTGCAGACGTTACACTAAACATGCAAAATCACTGGTATGGTCCTTTAAGAAATCTTTCTGTATTAATTCTTGACATAACTGATAGTCTCGGCTGTCAAAGTGGTTTTGTAATATCCCAATATACAGATCCAGTTGCTAAAAGAAAAAAATCTAAACTATTATTTGGCTCTCACTGGTTTGTTTTTAACATTTCTTCATGCAGGCAGCACAGTATCTCCTGGATAACAGCTCTGTTCTGGATGAAGAAAGCATGTATGAGGCCTCACTCAGAATTGAGCCTAAAGTGCCCAACTGATGAGGATGGTGGTCCTCCGTGTTATTTTCTCTGTTAATATTACACATCAGTTAACATTAACTTTTGTATAGTTGTACATGTTTAAAGTATTTTCTCTTCTGTACAGTAGATGTCTGAGGTTGTTTGAGGACACAAAACATTATATAAATATATATATACATATATTTTGTTTCAAATGCCATGCCACCTGCTTTTAGGATTTATTTTTTTTTTCAGTTATGTTGTGGTACTTCAAGCATAATAACAGAGGTCACTACAGTTGTACACAATTGTGTCTTCTGTGTGACCAATGACATTATTTTGCATTGTCTCATACTTTGTTGATTTTGCACTTTGTGAGCACACATGCTGTCCGCCATTGTTCTCTTTGCTTGAGTTTGTTGATGACTGAGTTACTCTGCAACCAATGTAGCATTGTAAAAAAAACAAAAAAAAACAAAACCTAATTGCATTAAATCAGGTAAAAGAGCACAGAGAATATAACTATATTTAACGAAAGGAGAGGTGTGTTCATGAGAGACGACGGCAAGGTGTGTGAAGCATAGCTGTCTCTGTGCTTTCCAAACCAAAATAAAGGGGGATTTATTTCTTCATTTGTGTCTGCCACCCTGAGATTCATAACATCAATAATGCAAAAGTGGCAAAATTCAGTGTGTCTTTTTATTTGTTGTAAATCAGCACTGTCCTGTCTGAGCCTGCTGTCAAATCAACTCAGACCTCTTAGTTCATTTAAACCAGATACTGCAAATCTCTCTCTGATGTATGCAGACCAACATACAGCGATCCAGCACGGTTATATCTCATCTGATTGCTGTGATTTAAGGTGAGGGTTTGGTTCACTGTTATGCTCGACATTGTACAAGGACTGATTCATGACGTTTCCCTTTGTTAAAACCTTGTGTTCCTTGGTTTTAAAATTCATCTCAAGGTTACTCATGAAAAAAAAAAAAACGAACACATGCAAAGATGGTACCGTGTTTTCACATTTGGCGATACTAGAGTAAAAGGTTGTTGCTCTTCTGTAATTAAAAGACAATCTGTCCTTTTTTTGCTGTTCCAGTGATTGTGGAACGTGACTGTATATCACTCTGTTATATGCATTGCCGTTTAAGAATATGATAAAACATATGTGAATGATCTCTGCCTGCAGCATTCAAACACTATTTTTGTAGTAGTATAAGAGAGAGTAATCAGCTCTTTATATGAACATGGGGAAGTATTTTGTACTTTGTTGTTAATTCACCTTACTGAAGTGTGCTGTACATTTTGTACATGCAACCCTGCATATTTCTCAATGTGGAACTGTGTAATCCTTTCAAAACAATATTGTATCTCAAGCTTAAACACAAATGCTACAACAGTGTGGTCTTGACACCATGACTTAGAGGTAGGAGACAACTTCAAAGTGTTTTGCATTTATACTGTAATCCTGTCTCCATTCTGTTAGCAGGAATATAGTAACGTAGTGCTTATTCTGTGAATATTTGTATGTATTTTTACTATGTATGTACAGTACACTTTTGAAGCTCATGTGGCAGGCATGCAACACCTTCACAGACAGAATAATACTATATACTTATACTGTATACACTTATACATGCACATACTCTTAAGGAATATAAACAAATAAACATTTTGCTGTTAGCAATACCCAGTGGTATGAAAATTATCTTTCAACCCTCATGTTTCCACATCTTAAGAAATATTCCCAA
>OMLB01015777.1:0-15158 GCA_900302555.1 Myripristis jacobus | reverse complement strand
ATTCTGTCCAATGAACTAATTCACTTTGCACAATATGTTTATCTGTGTATCTGATCTGCCCACCCCTCCCTCTCTCTCTCCCTCTCTCTCCCTCCCTCTCTCTCTCTCTCTCTCTCTCTCTCTCTCCCTCTCTCTCTCCCTCTCTCTCTCTCTCTCTCTCTCTCTCTCTCTCTCTCTGACCGCCCTCCCTCTATCCAATTTTATGCTCCCCCCTCCCTCTCTGTTGCCATTGCCATTTCTTGCTTATTTTTCTTTCTCTTGCTCCCCCTGCTGTATCTGTGTTTCTTTCCATCCATTCTCTCTCTCTCTCTCTTTCTATCTCTCTCTCCCCCTCCCTTTCTCTCTTTCTCTTTCTCTCCCCCCTTTCTCTCTTTCTCTTTCTCTCTCTCTCTCTCCCTCTCTTTCATCTGGCGTATCTCCAGCATGAGGAGGCAGAATTAATTCCACCGCCTTTTTCTTCTTTCAGCTCTGGAGGAAGAGGGTGGTGGAAAGAAGTGTGAATCTGTGTTCGTCAGTGTATCTGTGTGTGTGACTGTAGAGAGAAGCAGAGAGGGAGGGAGGGGAAGGGGGTGTGTAAGGAGGTGAGGAGCATTGCGTCAGTGGGGGTGTGTTGGGCAGGCAGGCGGGCCGACCGGCTGTCAGTCAGTGACGTGTGCGGAGCACGTGCGTTGGTCGTGGCTAGGAAGGCGACGTGTGGCGGTTATCTGGCTGTGGGCGAGGAGAGCTAGAAAACAGCCACAGCTCTTCTTGCCGGCACCGTGTGTCTGTGTGCGTGTGTGTGTGTGTGTGTGTCTCTGTGCGTCTTGGTCCGTGTGTGTGTATGCGTGTTCAGATGCTGCATGGGCTGCAACCGGAGCTGCCGCCGCTGCTGCTGCTGGTGGTGAATAATGCAGACAGGGGAGCAGAGCGTGGATAGCGTGTGGGGAGCCAGATGAATAATGCATCTTGCCGGGTTTCTAGCTCCAGCACTGTGTTAGTTAGTTTTAACTGGAACCTGTAGCTGCTGCGCACTGTCTGCCTGCCTGACTTACTGACTCCCTGCCTGCCTACCTGTCTATCTGCCTGACTGGCTGACTGACTTACTCACACAGCCAGAAGATGTCTCACTACCATTTCATTAAATGCTGTAAGTAACCAATCACCATCTCTTTCTCTGTCTTTCTGTAATGGCAGGTGTGAGTGTGCATGTGTGTGTGTGCATCATGTATTGGTGCATGCCTCAGCCATGGGTGTGTGCCTGTTGTATTAGCTCATGCATCTGCAGGATGTCATCTACTGTGTGAGTTTTCATGCTCTCTCTAAATGTGTTTCACCAAATTCTGGGCTAAGAATGCAAAGGAATAATAAACTTCCTCCTGACTGCAATCTGAACTTTACTGTAAATGCTGATCCTGATGGTAGCGCCTTTTGGTTTGAAATGGGAGGGTTTGTGTGTGGGTATAAGTGTTGCGTGTGTGTGTGTGTGGGTGTGTGATTGAGCGTGTGTGTGTGTGTGTGTGCAGCGAGTGGGTGTGTGAGCTTGCTGCAGAGAGCTGCTGCAGATGTGTGAAGTTGACCGGTGAATGCGGCAAGTAAAGGCAGAGAGAGCAAAGAGAAAGAGAAAGATGCAGCTCCTGTGAGAGTCTGGCATATTCGTGACATACTGGCAGACTGATGGAGAGTCCGGTTAATTCAGAGAGAGAGAGAGAGAGAGACAGAGGGAGCGAGATAAATTGAGGGGGATTTAGAGGAGAAAAGAGGGAAGGAATAAGTACGATTGGGGAATGGGAACGAGATGAAGATCGGATGAGTGGCATCTGAAGAGAGAGAGAGGAGCGAGGAGTGATGGAAAGACGAGCCATCACAGGAGATGACTTGGTGTGACAGATGTTGCATGTCTTTGAAGTCAGGGAAAAGGAGGTAGAGAAAGATAGAAGGCAAATGGGAGATAGCTGTGATAAAGGTAGTAACACAAAAGATGTCTCTCTCTTGCTCTAGCTCCCTCTCCCTTTCTCTCTCTCTCTGTCTCTCTGCCTGTCTCCCAGGGTCTTTGTCTCACTCACTCACTCACTCACTCACTCTCACCATCTCACTTGTTCTTGCTCTCTCAAGCAGTAACTACAGTATAAGCATGTTGCAGCAAGTGTGTGTGTGTGCATGTGTGTACATGTGTGCTTGTTTGCTATCCTCTAATTTATAAGCTGCTGCGGTGCTGCCAGTGTTATTAGCTGGATCCTGAATATTCCACATTCAATCAATACCTGACAGCCTGGAGATGGGAGGGCAGGATAAGACAGCTACTTCTGCCCATCCCTCTGTGTGTGTGTGTGTGTGTGTGTGTGGTGTTGCGTGTGTGCGTGCGTCTTTATCTCTCTCTCTCTCTCTGTCTGCTCCCTCCATCTCTCCTCAGACTCATTCAGCCCTGCTGCCCCTCACTCTCATCCTTACTCTGCTTTCCCTCTGACATTCATTTCACATGAATCCATAAGTACAGCAAGGGATTACACTCCTCTAGCGTCATCTTTTTAAATACCTTTTTAGGATAAATGAGCAAACATTTGGTTATTACATAAGTTTCCATCCATCAGCTAGTGTTGGGAAAATTGGCCATAAAATCATAATGGGCCAGTCATGCACATAAAAACAGCCACTTGCTGTGCAGCGAAACTGAACAGTTCATGGGGTTGTTTTTGTTGTTTTATGCATATATTCATATACAGTATACAGTGTAATTCTCAAAATAATTCATAAATTAAAATGCAGCAGCCACCGCGATAGACACCTTTACCATCAGTCTACCTTATGGGTGACACATGTCAGCATCAACATGCCACCATGTGTGTCGTCTGTCTGCTGCTGTAATACTCTGGGAGTTTATGGGTCTGAAGATGTGGCCATGGCCCTGACTGCTTGTTTAAGTGCTGATTTATTAGGCTCACAGAGTGTGTGTGTGTGTGTGTGTTTGAGGGTGGGGAGGGTAATGAATGAGAAATCCGTTTTGTGCATCTTCCCCCTCATAAATCCGGTTATGAACATTTCCTGTATTGTTCATGAAGCAACTATAAAAACTGGTAACAAGGAGAGGAGAGGAGAGGAGAGGGGAGGAGAGGAGAGGAGAAGATGAGGTATGCAGCTCAATGTGGGGCTGCAGTCTTGGACTGAAGAATCAAAGGCACACAGAGAGGGATGAATCCAGGGTGAAGTGATGGAGAGAGAGAGGGATCCGGGTTCTGTGCGAGTTCACCACTGGTTCACACATCCTTATTCTGTGTCGTGCTGTATAGTCTCTCACACACATTGTATTCCCACAGTGTGCGATACTTAATTCTCACCCAGCCGCCTGCCACTGCTTTCTTGTGTCTACGCTCTGAACACTGTCTGCCTTTACTGCCTGAAACAAATTCCTATACAGACACATACACTCTCAGCCACACTTGCCTGGAGGTGAAACTGACAGTGCTAGTGTGCTTTATCATCTGAGCCTTGTAGTACTACTCAAGAATCAAACAGCATTTGAATAAGAAACTATGGTCTGAACTGATTTTACGTGTTCACCCAAACCTGTCTCTCTTCCGCACTTTTGCAAGCACACTCTTACAACTTGTCATCACACTGTCAGTGGAGACAGATATGGCAAAAACAGAAGTTTGTGACATTACCTCATCTCTCTGCAGTCAGTCCTGCCTGTGCCAGTGGCAGCAGGCTCCTTGCAGCAGGGACTGTATTCTGGCAAAGGTGCTGTGGAGCTTTAAATGTGCACTATGCAAAACGGAGGGTCGACAGAAGTGAGGACCCTTCAGGCTCAGCTGACATCAAATGTGGAATAAACACATGATTTATCTGTGAGTCAGGTTAGTGATTAAAACAATTTAGACTCAGCCATCAAATGCCATGCCTGTTCCACAGTTTTGTTGCTAGTTGTGTCTCTAAATGATGACTTCAGTTGCCAATGGGCAGTTTTACATAGTGCACCTTTAAAACACCTACCATGTAGGGCTGATACATGTGTACAAAATTAAATATCATGATATCTTTGGCCGAATACCTAAATATCAGTATTGTGCCAATACTGACTGATAACATGAGATTTTAAATTAAGAAAAATCATGAGTCAAGAGGATATGATGACCAAGCAGGTAGAGTTGAATACATTCAGAAAATTGCATCCTCTTACTGTAATGCAGTCATCATGATGTTATGATGTCCAAAATCCCAGACAATATCTAGCCTCATATCACAAAATATTAATATATCAGCCAGCCCTACTCTCTAGTTGCTCTCTGCTCACAACATATTCATCTCTGGCCCACAGTCTTACAGATTGTACACATATAGGGCTGGGTGAATCAGTATTACATTGATAATGTGATATAAGACTAGATATCATCTGGGTGTTATCTCGATATGGCAAAGGTGTTGTCTTTTCCTGATCTTAAAGGCTGCATTACAGTAAAAGGATTTTCTCAACTTACTAGACTATTGCAGTTGTGTTTTTTACCTCTACCTGATTGGTTATCAAATCCATATTACCAATTATTGTTTATCAAAAACATCTTGTAAAATCTTTTGTATACATATTTTATGAAAGCACCAATGATCATCCCTACAATATCGTCACACTGTCAATATAGAGTTACTCTGTCAAAAATACAGATATTTAATTTTGTCCATATCGTCCAACCCTACATACATGTGATACTTGAGGAGTGATGAAACGATCTGCTTCTTGATGGGGTGTGTTATAGCCCTGCAGTGAGCAGCAGTCAGGCTGGGGGTCGGTACATTCACAGATCAGGGTGAGCCGCTGCACCATTTGGCCTCAGACTAATGGATTTCTTTGACTGGAGAGCAGAGCAGCTTAGTTCACTGCTCTTGCTCTGAAAGGTGTCTAATCCGGACTCAGACTTAGCACATATCTCAGCCACTGAGTCATACAGCAGAGAGGAGAGGGCCGAGGACGAGAAATATGCAACAGGAGCAAAAAAGGGGATTGAAAAGGCAAGGGTGCTAGAGTACTGGGAGATGGAGTAGTTTAAGATTGGAGAAGGCAATGGGTTGAGGGTGTTTGTGTATGTGCGCATGGGTGTGTGTATGTGTTTGTTCAGCCCTGAAGCCAAGTTCCCAAACTGAAATACAGTTGAAGCAAACACCTGGCGTGAACAGTATAATAATGACCTGCCTTGTCTGGAAGCTGGGCACAAAAGAGCTGTTTTACATGTGCAACCCAAGCAGATGGCACTGAGGTATTGTTGTAGGAGGGGTGTGTGTGTGTGTGTGTAAGAAAGGGAGGTGTAGAGATGTGTGTGTCAGGGTGTGGGGAGGGGTTGAGTGACTGTATAGATGTCTATCTAATGTAAAATGCACGTAGAGACACCACAGCTTCATTCATCTGCCTGGATGGCTTTGTTACTATCTGATAATCTAGTCAAAACAAACACTGGCCTGTGCAAATGGGAAACGGCAATATTTAGAGTGGACACGCGACACATCAACCGCACTGCCATGTCGGTTGGAAGGCAGTTGTGTGTTTTTATGGTGCTGTTTTTTTTTTTTTCGTTTGTCTTTCTCCATTTGTTGTGAGCACTGTTCAAAGAGTTTTGCATTTTACTCTCTGGATGTGCAGAGAGACTAAAAGGTGACACAGGGACACAACTGCTGGCATTTCTGTGTCTTCGTGACAAAAACAGAGCAAGTTACTCCTGGCCTTTTTGAGAAGTTATTACAGGGAGGGAGGGAGAGAAAAAGAAGGGTGAGGGCGAAGCATGGGAAGAAGCTGTGGGACTTCAAAGGCATCCCACTGACAGCGATTTAAAGCAGACTAGCAGACTGATGTAACACGGTGCTGAGTCACCCGCAACACACAGAGGGAGACAAGATAGGACACGTACATAGGGAGCCACTTGTGAGACAGAGACAGAGAAAGATGGAGAGCGTCCTCATGGAGAGATCAGTGGAGACACGGGGATGCTGAAGGCAGCGGAGACATAAAAGACAGGATGGTCAACAAAGGACGCAAGGACATGGAAACAAGTGGAGAGCGGAGCTGAGTTTGATAGAAGAATGCGTGTGCGAAGGAGGCAGGCGGGGCAAGGAGGGGGAGGAGGGAGTGAGTCAGAAAGAGAATCTTAAAAAAGCAAAACAGAAAAAAAGACATTGTCACTAATTTATCTGCTAAAGCGTCCTCTCCTGCCCTCCTTTTCCCTCTCCTGTGGGCTAGCAGTGACCTGAATTAGTCAAACAATCAGCGCTGTCTTACACCGCTCACTCATTGTTGAACATGCTCACGCACACACATTCTGGTTCTGATGAAAGACCGTCCAAAGCTTTTATTGTGTTATAAATCAGAGGCTTTCAAAGTGGCGTTCTTGAGTGGCTTCCGGGGGATCTTCGGCAAAATAAGAACGATTTTAATTTCACTGTAATTTAACCTACTAGACGTTGTGAGTTAAATTGTGGATACAAAAATATATGCATGAATGCTACGTTTCTTACCACTTTGAATCAGTTTGGTAGTGTTCAGCTTTGACATCTACACAAATTAATACCAACACAAACCAAAATATGTGTTCATATTAGAGTTCATAGGACAAAATCACTTGAAAGGGGCTGTGTTATTTAATGAAAGACAGCAACTACAACTATTTGTCACATTTTGTCAAGTTCAAATAATTTAATTTTGATGTAGAGTAGCTACTGTTAAACTGACTAAAACTCTGATTGCACTAGTCTGCTTGGTATCATTTTAATTTAGTCATTATTCAGTCATTCTCTGTATAGGCCTTTTACTTTATTGCTTGCTTGTATTACATGATACTTTCAGAACTCTACCCTTTTGCAAATTTGCAAATAGGCGAGCCCATATTGTTACAAAAACATACAGTAACCTTCACTACAAGAAATTAGGCTTATTTTTGTTTCAAGGTTTTTGAGTCAGACTTATTCATCATTATTTGCTTGGAAAAAGGGGTGTTTGACAGATGTTTTAGTTGCCATTTTCAGTGACTAGATTAACACTGGTGTTCATTTATGTTTATTGCTGGTGCGTCTCCCCTGCTTTTTACTGCTTTTTACTCAATGAGTTTCAGCCTGGGCTCACCACTGCAGAAATAGTCGCTAACCAGCCCAGCAGACCATAATAATGTTGGAAGCTGCCTGGCGATGAAATCTGTTTGGCTGAGTTCCACTGAGAGGCAGGGAGATTATGCAGAGTCAGGAGAATCAGTGCACACTGTTGGGACGGGGAGACAACACACTAAACACACTGGCGCTTCTCTGAACCTGCCTCAGGGTTAAACAGACACAGCAAGTATATTGTACTGCAAATATGCCGAGTGCTAAATGTTTAAACACACACATGCAATTGCGTAAACATGCACGGACACACAAACATACAAGCACATTAAAAGAAGCACATACACACCTACACAATGCAGTCCTACCTGGAGTTAAAGCTGACAGCAATAGTGTGCTTTATGTGATCCTCGTCTTGCCAGCTGAGTATCAAACAGGACTTGAACAAACACTGCAGTGGTCCACAGTGGTTGGAATGTGTCTCTTTCTTAGTCATAGCCCTACATCAACGTTTAGACACCAGACTTTAATAGAAACAAATATATGACAAAAAGTATAACAAAACCAAAGTATATGAGTATACGGTATTTGTACAAATATGTGTGAACATACAGAATGTCAGTTTTACATCCTAAATGCTTAAATCCTCTCTCTGTTTCTCTCTGTCTCCAGGTTGTTTCCAGCTATGTAACGTCTTTCGTCAGAACATGGAGATAGACCAGTGTCTGCTGGAGTCTCTCCCCATTGGCCAGCGCCAACGGCTGGTCAGGAGGATGCGCTGTGACCAAATCAGGGCGTACTATGAGAGAGAGAAGAGCCTGCAGCGCCAGCAGGGTGGTGTCAAGGCCCGGTCTCTGCCCAGCCATCGCAAGAAGCATCGCATTCGCTTCAGCCTTTCTGATGTCATACAGGATGCCATTATTCGCCATGACGACAAAGAAGGTGAGTGTGTGTTTGCTAAGGGTGTGAATCTTTGGCTTTGTTCATTCGATTTAAGAGTGATTTTTCTTTTTGGAACAAATTCAGTTGGATTCGAGTTTTTAAACCATGATTCAAGTTAATGATTTGATTCAATGTGTTTCAACAAACTTTTATATCCATTGATAAATAGATTTCATAATATAAGACTATCACTTTTCCTCTGAAATGTGAAAAAATAGACAGTGGCATTACATTATTTACTCTGCGTGCATTTTTCATTGCCAAAAAAGTTGCAGTTTACATTATTCTTTTAGATCACCATTAAAGAAGAGAAGGATCAGATGAGGATGAGGACTAATGGCTAGGTCTGCAATATTGAAATATTGGCTCATTCTTGACACTGATTGCAGATCAGTCAGGACGAGTGCATACACACAGAAGTCAATGCTTCTATCTGTGCGAGTCTGGGTCCTGCCGCCAGCCCTCTGCTGTGTGGCTGCGGCTGAGGTGCCGAGTTGACTCAGATAAGGGCTGTTTGTGGTGTTGATGAGATGACAACGGCTGCGTCTCCCCATCACAGTTGAGAAATCTGTATGTGTGTGTGACTGTGTGCATGTGTCCATTCTGCCAGTCTGTGTGTGAACATGTTTGTTCTCTTGTCTGCTGTCAGACTCCATTCCAAAAAGTGACTCTTTATTAGGGAATCTGTCTTCCAGGAGGAATAAGGCAGCTTTTCTCAGGCAGACAGTAAATCGTATCCAGGCCTGGATTTAAGCAGCGCTACGGCCAGGCTCCAAATAAACACTTAGATTCAAACTGTGTTTTTATGAGATCAGATAGTGAGTGAGATTGCAGCTCATACAGGATTTCAAGCTTTACTCTGAAGGGGCATTGATTGATCCCAACCTTTTCTTTTCCCCTCTCACCTGTGCGCTTGCCAGTTGTTTATCCAGCTGTCCATGTGTATCTATTTCAGCCCTACCAGAAACCATTTCAGGTGACTGGCTATCTGGTGCCATTGCAACTGCCCAATTGAAACTGGGGTCTCTTGGCTGGGCATGAATCAGCTCTGCTGCTTCTACCTAATGCCCAGTTACCTCCCAGGCTCCACCATGGCTCCACACTGGCACCAGGCTACCACTGGCTTTTGCCATAGGAAGACGTCCTGAGCATTCAGCTGGAGGACCAGCAGACTAGCACAGCAGGAGATTAACTTGCGCAAAAGACAAATTCCCAGCTCACAGTCTCGTTGAATCAAGGTACTGTTCAGAGACGTCTATTAACCTTATGCTGCCTGTCTTTTTATTCTGACTGGAATGCAGTGCCCGCTCCTCATTGAGGGCTTGTGGGTCCATCTAAGGCACTTTGAAGCAATGCTAGGTTGGATACATCACCATGGTTACTTGTTGGCAGTGTCTGTTTGAGCATCCCTTAGTCGTTCTGGAGTGCTGAGTGATTACTAGGACCGCCCCCTGAAAGTATGTCAGAGACCCCTCAGTCAACTTGAGATTCTTCAAGTTTTTGTTTTTTTTCAGTAGTTACTAGGCATTACAATGACACTAACACAAGACACACTGGGTACAGCCCTAGATAAAACGGTACAGTCCCCACTTATATGGAGTGAAAATATTTGACACAGGCTTCTATCCTCCCAAGAGTACTGTGGGGACATTTCTCGATTTTTTTCCCCCTCACCACAGAATCATTATAAGCGCAGAGGAAATGTGTAAACGTGCTTGATGGAGTGAAGGCCTGGGGATTAATCTGGTGGAGAGGGTTAATGGAGTAATTGGGGGGAAGGGATTTGGATTTGTGGTTGCCTTGTTGGCTTTGACAAGCTAACCAAATCTCTTGCTTGGAAAACTGGCCTCAACGGAAATCCTGAAAACAGTGGAGTATGTTTGAGTGCTCATTCATCTCCCCAGGGATCCCTGCTGTGTAATGAATAATGCAATCAGCCTCTCTATATCAGATATGATGAGCAGAAAAACTCAGCTTGATGAATTGTTGATTATTTTCTGCTCTCAGTTGTCTCGTTAAGCCTTTACCTCGTGGATCTCCCTTGAAGTGTGAAGCCATGAAATGAGAGTGATAGACTGTGTCCAAACAGCATATGGGACCAACAACGGTGAACGCCTAGCTGATAGGACACTGATATGTTTAAAATTGCCCTTATCTTGAATTAGCTGTATGCCCTCTTCTCATCTTGATCTTCAATTAATTAGTTTTCTTTTCAATTTTCAGCACCATGTCCCTCAGATTGAGATGATAACTGAAAAAAGATTGGAAAGACATTTTGTTCTGGTAATTCATTCTAGTTTTTATGTGCCTGTGTGTGATATGAGAGGGACAGAAACAGAAAAAGAGACAGATGGTGGGAGAGAAAGAATGCGATGGCAAGAGAGAGGAAAACTTTGTGTGTTTATGCGTGTGTGAAAGACAGAGAAGAGAGAGAGATGGGGTGAGCCTTTCTCAGTATGTCCTAATTAAACTCTTTTTTTTTTTTTTTTTGGAGGGGAGCTAGCTCAGGGATCCGATTAAGAGATAAAGTAGAAATTCAGTCTGCTGACAAGGCAAGCCAGGTAATAAGATATCACACATACACACACAAACACGCAAGCACTTTCTCTCTTATCGGTTGTCGTGGGCAGGAAATCAGATGAATGAGAAGGAAATAAAGAGGAACAGGGTGGAGATAGAGGGGGGTGAGAAGTGGGAAAGATGAAATACCTGAAAGCTAAAGAAATTGCGAGGCAGTGGGGAAAGAAGCAGCAGGTTAGAAAGTAAAAGAACAGGTTAAGGTGGAGTAGCACCAACCCTGTAGAAAGAGAGAAGCGCACCATGTCTTATCCCACTTCTCCCTTCCTATCTGTCATATGCAAACATGTGGCTCAGTTGCCTTGTGACATTTGGTGAAATTGCTTTTCCTAAACTCATCTCTTAACTTCATCAAACCGAGGCACACGTGGAACAGCAGCAGCTGTTGCCCTTGAGAGACAAAGAACAATCAATTTCCATCATGTCTTCCCTTACAAATGAATAATGATTTGAAATCTAGCATGTAGGGACCTGTGAAAATAATACATGTTGGTGGTTTGTGCAAACACTGAGTAGTCATTCCATTCTGTCTATTTGAATTTCTATCAGTTTAACTCAAATCATTGTCTCATGATAGTAACACGTATCTGCTTATCTGTTGTTCAATTTTACTTAATGCTCTGAGATGGAGTGTTATCATCACATCACCATGGGTGACATACCACCTAAATGGTTTGAGAGTCCGCTTGTAACTCAAATGTTATTGGTCAGAAACCCAATCAGCAACTAATGTATCCAACCCTGCCCAAGCGCCATTTAGCAAGACAGTGAACCACTTGCTCCCGTGTTACCACTGGATTGACGCTAAACTATGATTCAGCTTAGGCAATGCATGCATATTGATGCATTTCATATGCCTAATGTGTTTATTGCTTTTACATTTGGTAAACAATTTGAATCTGCAATAATCAAAATCGCTGAGGGTTGATTTAAGTGAGGACTGTTTAGACTGAACTGACAAATGTGTGAATAAGCACATTATTTACAGTAACGGTCGGGTCTACGTGGCTCTCAGCCTGAGTCAATAATAAATTATGTGCTTATTCCGCCTTTTTTGGTAAAGGTGTTTTTTTTCACAAACCACTTTAAATTCCAATGCTAGTCTAGCTTTAGCGATGAGCATACATATTTATCCATCACACTAATCCTATCAGGAGATTAAGACTCCCTGACACCTTAGAAGTGTAGTTCCATGTGGGCCTGGTGGAAATGTCAGTCCCCATCTGTATAGGAGAGACAACACCTTTACCCTCATACACACAGTCCCACATCCACCCACCCTTATTGATCAGCATGTATAGATCCAGCCTCAAGGCACACCACAAGGACTAAGAGACTCTAATCAGTTCTAATCAGTGGTGAAGGGAGATAAAGTCATACTAATAGCCTCCACTCTCATGCATTTTTCTGGAGCAGTGCCTTGGATATAATTGAGTGAAGAGATTGTGGAAAATTTAATCATATTGTGGTTCAGATACTCAAGTACATGCTAAATTGTTGCTCCCTCATGAATTGTGTGACGAATGTTTTTCTGAGGTAGTGGTATCCCCAGCATGCATCGATATGGCTCATCAGAGGATACCTGTTGTGGTTGTAAAGGACCTGTGAGACAAAGACCTCCCTGAGCTGTGCATTAGGTGTTTGTTGGCCATTACTCTACGACTACAGAGCGGTAGTGATGTCTTGTGGTTGTGGACCCTCCAGACATTTAGCTGCCTTTCATTTATCAGTGAGGGCCAGAGCCGGCCATCTCTGCTTCACATCGATCCTGCCACTAGGGATGTTTTGCAGTGAGGAAAACATGTCACACTGTGACACCTGGCCAAATCCCCCCAAAATGATAAAACACAAACCACAGAGAGAAAGAACAGAGAAGGAGAAATAGGGTGATAGTGAGAAGAAGACGCTGATCTTTCACTGCAATAGAGCATGCTGGCATTAAGGCATGTCAAACACCTGTTGTGTTTTTGACAGAACAAGGTCTCGACCCAGGCAGGTGGTCCAGAAAAATGTCAAGAAAGCCTCCCACTGGACTCCCAACTTAAAACCTTACAACTATCATTCTGATAGTAGGAGTCTCTTTAATGTTGACTGTATCATCATGCAGATGTTGAAAATCATTTTCACTGGCAGTGCGGACTTTTATGGCTTATCTAGCTTTAATGTTTCTACATTAAAACCTTCTTGGTTTGAAATAATTAATGATTCATTGTACTTCCTCAAGACTTTTGGCTTTATGGGTTAATATGAGCGGGAACAGAAGATGTATGAGAGTAATAAAAGAATAAAAGTGCACTTGTGAACTCATTTTCTTTCAGAGGTCTACAGTGCACTTGTGAACTCATTTTCTTTCAGGGGTCTACAGTGCTCAATTTTAAGTTTAAATTCAATTTAGCTGTTTTCCTTGTATGTTTGAGTTTTCCAATTAAGATTAAGAGACACGGGGGAATTTTAAAGAGAAGTGTGTAATGATGCAGATTCCCCAAATCTGGGCAACCCAGAAAGTGGATTAAAACACATCGACTTGTCCACGGTCCTTGGAGTCTTTTCCGACTACTGCTCACAAATGAGCAATTATGTCGTGTTACTTGGCCCTTGGGCTGTATTTCCCGATGAGACTGCACAAGTGGCCATCAGCAAAATGCAACAATAAGGAGTGCAGGAGATTCATTCCCAAAATAAGACATCTACTTTCTTATGTAATTATTGCTGACATAAAAGCAAAACACAATCTGGGATACTAATTATCCTATGATTCATCATAATACCTTTGCTTTAAAAAAATAGTTGTGTTGTGGGGTGTAGAATCATCTTCAGTTTTAAAACATTTACAGCTTTTTAAAAACGCCTTCATTTTCTTTTTAATAAGTCATTGTCGTGACTCGAATGGAAAGTGTTGAGTGCAGTTTTATGGTGGGAAATCAGTGGTTAGTGCTGGTTCTTTAAATAGCATGGTGAATTATGTCTGTGACATTATACAGTCCAAATGGCCAACCAGTGCATGACCACTAAAGTGTTTTACTGCGAATGCATGAGAGGCTGTTATACCTGAAATACACCACATCCCTTTTTATTTATACAGTACCTTTCAAAACACAGTTACAAAGTGCTTTACAATGAAAACATAACATATTACAACACCTACAGATTTAAAAAGGTGAAAACAAACTAAAAAACAAACACTGAATACATTATAAAACACTAAGAGAGAAAAGAGAACTAAAATGCCATTGGATAAAATTAATTCACCGAAAAGCAGTTTTAAAGAAGTAGATTTTTAAAAGTGATTTAAAAGACGAGGCAGAGTTTGCAGCCCTGATTTCCTCAGGCAGGTCGCTCCAAAGGGACACGAGAGGAGCCTGTTCCATCTTACTGAAGCACACAATCATCTGCATTCAGGGTTTAGTATTATTGGAGAACAGTGCAGGAGCTTTTGTTCTTCAAGGGTAGAGATGAAGGAGAAATTTCAAAGCTCATTTCAGAAACATGGGGCAGTGAGGTGAGACGATATCTCTTGTGACTATGAATGTGTGATAAGGACCCAAGAGACAGGCATTTACAAGGGTTAGGGATTTGAACAGAATCTGATATTGGGCTGCCAGGGAGTTATGGTTTACATGGCGGAAAATGCGGCTGGTAGCTGGATGAAGAAAATGACAATACTGTGGTAAGTGGCGTGCCATGGAAAATGCATTACAGGGATTTGATCAAATGTGAGGAATGTCATGATATAAAAAGATGGAGAGGTAGACCTGTTGAAAAGGGAGACTAGCTACAGAATGTGCCTATTTAGCGTGTGCATTACAGTATATCTACTCTGTTCCAGTTGGAGCTCAACAACCTCAGTGTAACAGTGAATGCAAATGCAGTACTTTAGATGTAAAATGAAGCGGGGAAAAAAGGGCAGACCATAATGTAAAAACAATGCCCTATGTGGTTTGCTGTGAAGGATAATTAGATCAGATTTCAGTGTAGTACAGATGTATTTCTGTGTCTTTGTTCGGTGCTGGAGTAGTGCTAATGTTTTAGGCTTATCTGTCAAGAGCGATCCTTATGCAAGAGAACCTGAAGTGCCTTAACTCTCCATGTCTGAATCAAAGCCTCAGTTTGGAGGCCAACAGTTGAGTCATCAGGCGTCTGAGAGTTTGGTAATAGACTTTGTTTTGTAAAAAGGTTTTAGGAGTTTCTCTCTGGCTTCAGTTTAGCTGTGGGTAATGATACATAGTCATTTTTTGGCAAGCTGTAATGTGATTGGAAAGGAATGATGTCATCATTCGCACAACAAGGAGACTGGTAAAAAATCTTTTTATGTGGTGGTGGGGAGGGGGGCATCCTGCAAAAATCTGGCCATGTGGTCCTAGTGGGCATCTAGTTAGGAAGTCAATGATTCCTGATGAAGTCCATTCTATCAGTCTCCGCTTCTTTATCACTCTCTCTCCTACTCTCCCTCTCTTCCTCTCTCCACTCTCTCTCTCCTCACTCCCTCTCTCTCTACCATTTTACCACCTCCTATCTGGTTGCCATAGAAACTCCACATATGTCTCTGACAGCTGTTTCACAATTTTCTGCAAAATGACAGCCGACTGTGC
>OMLB01015774.1:0-13437 GCA_900302555.1 Myripristis jacobus | reverse complement strand
AAATGCTGAAGATATAAAAAACACGCCACGTTCAAACATCCAGCCCACTGGGGAAAGGATTGCATTGATTGCACAATGAATGTTTATAACAGCAAAGATAAAAACTCAAAAGCACACAGCCTTGGAAATTATCTAATGTGATTGTCACTGAATATGTTTATGTTTAAGCTACCATAGCATACCTCTTGCTTTAAGCCTAAATCCACAAAAATAACAGCAGGGACTTTGCATAAATTTGAACCGCGCATTGATGAATTCAAAATATGAATTTGCTGAATAAATGACTGAAGCACTTATATAATGTGCTAATGAGCGTGTGTCATCATCTGGAGATTTCTAGCAACTTTTTAGGCAGTCAGTTGCTATAGATTTTGCAGCACTGTTCCCCCGGGCTGCTGCCAGGATGTTCTTGAACTATCATCACACTAGGGTGTTATATTACATAAATAAAGTTTAAATTAATCTAAATTTTCTCCAAGCTGTCAATCACTCACATACCGTCGTTGAGACTCTCAGTGATGCACACACACACAGGAAACATGTTGGAGGTGATGTTTTAACACTGTTGAGTTGAAAATGGTTTATATTCAACATTTAAACATTGTTTATATGTCTGTGGTCATTACTACCAGGTCAGGTAACTGGACCTGTAATCAATATCACAGGTACTGGCTACAAAACTGCTTGGTATTGTATCAAATTAAAAGCAGCAGTATTTCTCATCTAATTTAAATGACAACAACCTAAAAAAGGGTTTCCAATCACCACACTGACAACAATTTTTTTTTAAAGTCACTCCAAGATCAGTAGAGGCTTACAGTGAATCCACAGGCCTGATTAGTGCACACATGCAGCTCTAATCAGACCCTACCAAAATATACAGAGAAGGGCAAATCCCAATTACCGAAATGTATTTATTGTCGGTGCAATCTGACAGCGCTGCAATAATGAGAAACCTTCACATTATCCCTCATGTGGAAAGTGGTTTTGTCAGTGAGTTCTAAGCTCCAGTCTGCTCTAATTGTGGAACAAGAGATAACGCCTCATTCAAGGAGTTTTTTTTTTCTCTGTGGGTACCGGCATCGGCAGCTTCATGCAGTCAGAGCTCCACTCTGCAGCTCATCTAAATGTTTCTTGTAAATTCTGGATGAAACCTCTGAGCTTTGACATTGGTGCATTTGTTCACTCGCCTCCCTCGTTAAATTCTGACTTCATCCACCTCTGGCGCAGCCTGTGGCACATCCCGACGCAACACTACAGATGAAATAATAATCTCCAAAAGCCATTAGTTGTGATAAAAGTGTTGTAGTTCAAATGTTGTGATGAAGCCGATGAGCTGATGAGTGGAGGAAGTGGACACTGCTGACAGAGGACATCAGAAAGACAAAGAGGCCAGAGCTGCCTGTTTGATATTCTCACTTTTTCCTCTCTAAAAGGGACAATCAGGGATGAGAAAGAGGAAAAAGGCCAGGGAGAAGGATGAGAGACATGATGAATAAGGGATGGAGATGAGAAGGCTTGGAAGATCGAGCCACATCTGTTAGCACAGCAGCTGCCTTTGTGCTGTTCCTGGATTTGAAAACCCACCATTTTACCCATGGGTTATTTTACCAAACTAACATTACATCAGAATAGGCGAGGGCTGATAAAATGCTTCTATCTGCGCCATCTTTAGCCAGTGATGGACTCTCTCACATCAATTTTGCTACTGCAAGCCTCCAAAGTGGACATTTTTAGGAAGTGAGCTGCAGGGCAATTAAAAGCTGGTGAGAGGAAGTAAGAGCTGCCGCTATTTCAGTTCCAAGAAGCACAATATTTTGACTCTGCTGGACAGCTGGGTGATCTTACCAGGGTCCAGGCAATTTCATTGCATGGCTGTGGAGAGAGAGGGTCTTTAATACATTATAGGACTGCCAAGACATCCAAAATATATTACGTTCAATATTAAATGTGCATGTACCACTATGCCTAGAAGTGTGCTTACTGGGAGTTAAAGTAGATGGATTGAAATCTGCAGAAACACAATGCCAGATAAAGTTGGCATTTCTTTCTATGAAAAATATGATTCTTATGAAATGGAAAGTAGGGAATTCAGATTGTTTTTGTTTGAACTGCTGACTAAAAGGACTTTACTGAACTGAGGATGGTGCAGTCTCTGACCTGCAGGGGCTGTATAGAGATAATAGCTGAGATGGAAACTCATAAAAGACTATATAAACTAGAGATGTTTAGTTTAAGAGGTTTTTTGACTCTTCAGGGTATAAAGCCAGCGCAATGGATAGAATCCTGAATGTAGAGCAGAAAACAAAGGGACTGTTGTGTGTGTATGTGTGTGTGTGTGTGTGTGTAACCTCTGTAAATTGCTCTTGTGTTGTTTGCATTAGGTCTATTTGGTCTATTTTTTGCAATAAAAACTTGAAAAAAAATGCTGAAAATAATGATACTCTCTATAAAAAAGTAATATTTTGGAAAACTCAGGGCATCAACTAGTGTGGCTATTATTAAATGTTCCATTTGTGAGCTAGGTGAATAGAGGCTTCTTCACTACAAAAGATAGTTTCAACCTTCAATCTGAATGGACAAAGGCACACAACAGCAGAAAAGGTTGCTTTCTCCAAATGGGAGACATTGCTGTCAATTTTTTTTCTCTTCTTTTTGATTCTCCTGTATAAATGGAACTGAAGAGAACTCGTGGTTTGTGGTTTGTTAACCAATTAAAAGTCAACACACCACAGCACAATTTTACAGCAATAACACTATTGTAAATATTCTCCTAATTTGGACCGCCACCTTTTTCACTGGTCTGGAATCAAGTCAGAGTTGTGAATACACTCATCCTAGACTGATATAAGAATATGATGATATAAAATATACATCTTTATTCAGCACAATAAATAAGCACACTAAATGGACATGACTGCCTGCAATGTCTCCCCCCACGAGTTGACCTCCCTCACCCAGAAGAACACACAAATTAGCAAATACAGTAGAAAGGGCCTGAATTGACGCAACATCAAAAGACACAGTGCAAACACACCTGCTAGTTTACCACTACAAACCAAGAATCCCTGAAGGGCAAGCAAGCAAAAGGTAACACACAGCCCTGGGAAAAGGCAGGCAGCTAGTATTTTGGGGAAGACTGCTGCTGGACAGGTTGCTTAACCCAGCTAATGCCAAAAGTTTACAAATCAAAATGACAATCCTAGAGAAGGACCCCTATCCCACCTGTCTTCACAGCCCTTAACAGCATGTGAACGGCACCCATCCCACCAGACAGATGAGTGCACTGACTTGGCTGGGATCGTGCCCCATGGCGTCCACCAAGTACCACTCAAGAGAGAGCAAAGGGGTGCTTGGCTCTGCCTTTTGTCAGTTCCCCGATGTCCCAGACAGCAACCATAATTAGCCCCAGGAGAGCCCTATCAGTCTAGTACAACTGACTGCCCCTCCCAAAAGAGCCACACACAAACCCTGTGCAAACCTCAGCGCGGTGTTTCTGCAGTGCTAATGCTACCAAGCTGCACTGCCGCTGTGCTAACCCTTTGCCAAACACTTAACTTCTGCACATTTACTCCAGTCTGATGTTACACTGTGTGCCACCTGTGTGCTGCAATCCACAAGGTTAGCCTTTTTTAGATGCATTGAATACAAACCCACACTTGGCAGGCATGTGTACCCATCCAAATTAACATATTTTTTATTATGTAAATGAGCCACAGTCTCTGCAGTATCTAAAAAAAAAAGACATTACGCATTTGCTGTCTTGGTAAACACTTACCAGATCATCTGCAATGACTCATGGGGTATATCTGTAAACACCTCTCTGATAAATTCTTCTTCAACCTTGTTATGCCTATTTTCTTTATCCTGCCCTCAGGGGAATAAAGAATTAGCTGTTGAGTCATTTGTTATTTGAATCAAGTCATCTGGAACTTTTTATTACAAAGAGATGTCCAAAGAGAGAGATGTTCACCAAAATGTAGGTCTCAGCTCACAAACACACTACTTTCCAACACCTAGCACCAAACAAACATGGCACTTTCCAGGAGCTATTAGTTAGTCAAACACTTGCAGGTACATATTTGGACAAGAAGGCACATACAGTCAATGACATCCTGCTGTAGGTCAACAGCACATCTTGCTTTCCAGACTGGTACACTGAACTCACCGTCAGAAAGTCAAACACATCCACTAACAGGACAGCAAAAGTAGGACATGTTGTCCTACTTTTGAATGATGAACTCCTCCTCTGGGCCAATCAGTAACAAATATGTCGCATCATGTTGACCTGTAACTGTATTGCACCATTGGACAAGATTGTGTTTCAGACACATTGAAGTATTTCCACTGAAGCTACAATGATGTTTTATATCAATAATAACATTTACCAATATGGGGGTGCAGCTCTGCTACTGAGCCTGCATTATTAAAGCTAAAGTTAAAAATAAAAATCCAATATGGACTTACTAAAGTTAGGGATGATTCTGTGCCTTGCAGCAATTCCATGCCAAATCTGTGGACTGGCTTTTACACCAAAACAGTGTATCTATGCTCGGGAACAGCTGCTGTGGCTGAAGAAAATCCAAGAATTTAAATCTGCAGCTCCCTGCTGGCCGTATGGAACTACAGAGGGGTCGAGTTAAACAAGGCCAAGGGCACGAGTGAAAGCAAACAAATGAGATTGATGAGCAGGTGTGAGAATTAAAAGACACGGTGAGAGCTTCCCCCCCCGCCTGCAATCACTCTATCAAATGTGCGGTCACTGAAGTAACAAAGTGGACGAGTTAACAGACAAAATAAACTATGGCTGGGAATTCATTTGCTTCACTGAAACATGGCTCAATAAAGATTCAAGTGACACTGTGCTAAGTGGCTACACTATCATTAGAGAAGATAGAGATGAAATGAAATTGATATTTGCCATTGGGGGCAGACTATGCGTGTACATGGATGATAAATGGGCAGCTAACTTATGCATTTGTGAGCAGTTTGGTGCACCTAAACTGCTGCCCTGCTGCATTATCCATCACCCTCCTAGACCTAATGACTGCTTTCATCTGACTACGCTGATTTTATTTCCTTTTATTCTTGAGTTATGATCAAATCATTTTAGTTGGTGATTTTAATATTCACAGAGATGATTCTTCTATTTTTTATATATGGGAATATGTGAATGTGAGTATATGTGAATCTCTCAGTTTGAAACAGTGTTTTATCTCCCACACACTGGCCACATTTTACGCTTGTTTTTTACAGTTTGCAGTTTTATTTGTTAATTTTCGCTCTTTGAAATATTTTCTTTCTGATTGCAAAGTTGTTTTATTTGACATCGCCCTTCAAGCTGTGGAAGCTTCTCTGAACTATACGGCTCAGGCTCATGTTCTTAATAAGGTCTTTGCTGATAACTTCTCTCTGACCTTTGCTGCAAACTATGGTAAATTATAGTTTAGTGATGTAAATGACTTGATTGGTTCAATGCACTCTGTACATCCGTTTTAGATTGCATTGCTCCTATTCGAGTGAGAACCGTGTGCCCTAAACCATGGCTGAATGATGGCACTCGCCAGCTCAAATGTAGATGGACAAAGATTGAACGTAGATGGAAGAAAACCTCTATGTCCATCTTCTTCACGTGAAAGCTCTACTTTCACGTGATTCCTGCCGCTGTAAGAAGACAGAGGTGAGGTCACTTGATGATAAAGAAAGCTCCTAAAGCCTCACATGGGGCATCCTCAATATGTAGACGGCATGCTCCTTTGTCCCTATTTCTCTTGATGACTTATTAAATATTGTATCTCATATGAATTTGTCCACCTGCTTTTTTAGATATTTTACCTTTTACAACAATGACCAAACTCTGTCTTTCACTCAATTTTAGTTTTGCTTGACTTGATTGCCTCCTTCAACGCAGTTGATCATAACATGTTACTGAATACACTCAGGCACTGGGTTGGCATACATGGAATTGCCCTGAATTGTTTCTCCTCATATCTTTGAGAGTTTTCAGTGTGGCCGTTGGTAAATTTGTGTTATCTCTTGTCTTATGTCATGTGGAGTCCCTCAAGGCTCAGTACTCGGCCCAATCCAATTTTGCTTATATATGCTTCTCCTTCGTTATCAGTTCAACATTTTCTCCTACCACTGCTATGGAGATGATATCCCACTATATATATCCTCTCGGCCACATAACTTCAACAGTTAAAGAAGCCTGCAATGCTGTTTGTTGCTGTCAAAGAATGTCCTCAACTTTCCTCCAACTGAACTCGGACCAAACCTAAGTCTTTGTTACTGGCCCTGAGCAAACCTGTGTTACACTGTCCATCGGGTTTTATAACATGTTGGCAGCAGTTAATATACCTGGGCAGGATGCCTAAGTAAAACAGTATGAGTGGGAAACACTGCGTTTTGTGTCATAAGAATGGAGCAAAGTATGTTCTGTGTTAGACAGTGTCATTTCTGGAAGAAAGACGTTTGCTACAGATCAGTTGCCAGTTCAAAGAGGTGCCATTGTAAGATATATCTGACTCGGTCAATGGGTAAAGGCTGAAAGTGATAGTTCAGATTCTTACACAGAGTGGTACATGTTGGTTCATGTGAGTGTAATAGATCCACTTTGGTCTATTAAATCCTTCTCTGTGGTGACAGAGAGCTTCACAGGGAGCATACTGTACCACGGAAGGAAGTAGATATAGACTGGAAAATGACACAAATTCAAGCAGCAACACTGCAAGCTGAAAAACTGTTTTGAAGGTTTGAACAACAAGGTTTCATGTGCCAATAGTCATCTACAAGTAATCAGGAGTAATTCTGGATATATGACCATTTTCAAGAGCATCTTTATATAAGATGTGTTTAGGAAGCTTCAAAAAATTGATTCTACAATCACCTTAGCCTGAAGAGTCTTTGGGACAGGGGGCCAGGTCTGTCTGATAACAACACAATGGGTATCAAAGGAACTGAAATACTGCTGATTGTTATCAGAATCTTGTTGAGGACAAAAATTGAGAATTAAGAGAAAAGATTAAGGAAACAAAATTGGAAGATTGCCTTGGACGTGATTCACAGACAAGTTGCTCTAATTACTCTCTTCATCCTAAACATCTCACCCGATGACCTCCACTCAGATCTGTTTGTATCATCAAAAATATAATTTTCCTACAGGGATCACATCAGGTTATTATTTCAAATTTGAACCAATTGTGCTCTCTAGACCCTAAGTGGTTTATGTGTGGTGAATAAGTGTGGCTGCTGGATTCATCATATCATGAGGAGGGAGATGAGACCCCATCCTATTGAGCACAATCCCAAAATGATCACAAAAACACCCCATAACCCATTGGGCTGCCACTCTGAGGGTAGCGAGCACAACAGTATACCCCATTTATCTTCAGGGGACATTAAGCAGCATCTAGCCCACCAATCAGAGCTCAAAACAACTCTCTGTCACGATCGATCAGCGTAAGAAAAGATTTCATTATTCTGACACATCAAACCCTGGAAGTCTGCACTTCCCCTTTTGAAACTCGCTCTCTCTCTTTTTGGCAAAGTACAAACAAAACTACTGGTAACTTTGATTCACTGTGTCTGAAGTGTGTGCACACGCGCGCGCATGTGTGTGTGTTATCTCTCAAGCCACAATAAATTCCTGTCAAAGTTGTGACAATTCACTCCAAAAAAAGGTGATTTTCTGCATTCCTCTGTGTTGCACGGCAGCTCAAGCAACTCCAGCACGTAAACAAAACTTTAGCAATTGAAAGCTTTTATTCTGAATTCAGCTTTGGTTCACCCAGTTTTATTATTTATATGCAGGGAGGTGCAAAAGTCTGAATCCACTACCAAGTAAGGTTATTTATTTTTCATCATTTATCAAAAACTTAATTTAAACAACTACTACTTTTTGTTCAAGTGTATGGTCCTAATATACAGTGTACATTGTAGTAACACCAGTTATGGTTGCCTATGTGTTATTGCTGCTGCTGCGAGTGGAAATTTCCAGTTGTTTTGTAACAGTGTCAAAAGAGCTTAGTGGAGCTGTTTGGGGCCAAACTGTTCACCAGTGCGTCCAGCCATTATACTAGGTCACAATATTTTACTCAAGATGGCTTTCTTGTTGTTAATCTTAATGGTGGGCCACTGCCTAAGTCTGGCTGGCTGTGTTGAGACGTTTTAGTGGTGATTTAATGTCACAGCAGTGACACACAGAGCAGGGGCTTAGAGCAAACACAGTCACACAACAGGCAGCTCAGAGAGACGCAGGGAGCTCAGTCACTACTGTCGGTCATTACAACGTCTTTTAACTGAGAACTGATGCCATGGGCATGAAAAATATAATACAGCGTCCCAGTGCCTTGGGAAGATTTGGTAAAGAAGGAAATGTCCAGCTGAGATGACAGCACACAGAGAATGACATTATGTTTAGTGATATAATACCAGCATTTCAGATTCAGCCGTCCCTGCATTGTAAACAATCTCTGATCCCAAAAACACAGGATGACCATCTTTGCTGTTTGGCAGAGATTCATTTTGCACAGAGCTGATTTTCTCTGGGTTAATGGCTTCACTTAACTGCTACACTCCAGGGAAGAGCACGCTTTGCAGGCCATTTTATCTTTTATGCACTATTCTCAAACCTCTTTCATGTTTTTGATTGAATTATGTTACTGTATTGGCTGACAGTGTTGCTGGTTTCAAGAAATTTCAATTGCTAAGTGACACTTTATCTCATCTGGAAGAAAAAAAACAGTGAAACAAGAACAAAAGTCTTGCTATAGGACACTTTATGGTAATTTTTTTTACTTCAAACGAAACAGTTTGATTAAATCAGGCTATAATCTTTCACTTAGCTCAGCGCATTTTATTTTATTTTATGTTATTTTTGCAGTGTGCGCACTTTGTTTCAAAAACGTCTGTAGACACAGAGGCAGAAAATAAGTTTAACTGAGTAATTTAATTCCGCAAAACCAGATTGATAGAATCAGATAGAAGATGGAAAAAAGAGACAAGCAAGCAGAGGAAAGCAATCCACATCCAGCAGAGTCAGTATCAGCAGTAAGAGCACAGGAATTGCCCTGCTGACACACGGGCACACACACACACCGGCAACAGAAACTCACATTTAGAGCAAAACATACGTCCCTCTATCACTCGACACACAGGTAACAGTTTACTTGTATTTGTATGCAGAAAACTTTTTATCACTTGGTATTCAGACAGCTGTAGAGAGAGATGCTGACCACTGGAAGGCTTCAGTGAGAGACTGACAACAGGAGGCGTCAGTTTATCTCATCATGATGATGCACCGCTCACGAGGTGTGTGAGGCCAGCAGACTGTGCGCTCACACACATCAAAGAAACACAGATCGAGCTCTGTGTTCAGACAAAAAACAAAATAAAGTTCTGTCGAGCAAAATGCAATAAATAAGAGCCCGTGTGTGTCGGCTCCAAGACGTGAGAAATGCCACTCCAGCTGCGGCCCTCCACCCAGGGAGAGACTTCAGCGCAAAAAAACCCCCCAAAAAAAACAACACAAAAACAAGCAATCCGTCATCTTCCCCCCAAGCTGCTTTTTATTTGGCATGCTTCATAGAATAACCACCTCTGCAACTCTTTGAAAGTTTACCTGCGATATCCCAGAGCTATGCGGTTGATTTTCTCTGCGCCGGGAAACTTGGCCTGCAATGTTATCGCTCCCGACAGCCGCCGGGATCCTTCAAAAGTTAATCTGATTGCAGAGTGGATGTGCAGAGATGGAGCTGATGAGATGTAAGCGGCGATAATGTCAAACCTCCGGAGCATTTGTCGTGAACCCACTAAGGTTAGGCCTTTTTCAGACTTTGTCTCCTCTCAGCCGCTGGTATATGTATTAAATGATGATACTGGAGTGCCGCAGTGTCTAATTGATTAGTTGAAGCAGCTCAAAAGCTCGAAACAACCACGAATGACACCTGAGGATAAGTTACAGGAGTCAAGAGTAGAGAATTGCAAGCAGCCAAACCGATAGATGGACGTGCAGATGGAGGGAGAGAAACTGCGAGAGGACAATCAGATACAGACAAAGGATAAGACGGGGGATTCAAGCTGTCCAATAAAATCGATAGGAAGCGGGGAGACGAAAAAACACCCCGTTTCGAGAGCATGTTTCTGCGTGGAGTCAAAACTGAGGGCAGCACTAAGAAATGAAGACAGAAGCTAAGATTTAACTTCGTTGAGACAAAGTGAGGAGTCCGTGTTACCCAATGGAACAGCAAGGAGGACTTCACATTAGAAAAGCTCGAAGCCGAGGAGCAGACACAGAAATTGAATCGAGGGAGAGCCACCTGACACCATCAACACATTCATCTCTGCCACAGCCATGCCTGGAGCCGCCGTGCTGACAGCTCTATAGAAAAATCAGTGCACCTTTGTCTGAATTCCTGCCCCTCAGCGAGCAGCGAAATGCAAACCAGAGAAGACAAAAGGTTAGAATAGAGAGCAGGTGTGTGTTTTCTCACACTAATGATGGGGTGTTTGACTGCACATTAGTCAAGCAAATCACAGAACAACACGAGCAATAAACATATTGAGAGGAGATGAGGAAAAAATCAAGTTATAGTTTATAGTTATAGAAAGTAAAACTATTGATAGAATGGAGGCGAAACTTTGCCACAAATCTATAAACCTTGTGTGTGTTTGTGTGTGTTTTTTTTCCTGTCTGTGTCAGTGCATTTGATTCACCACTTGACGTCACTGCCCTCATCACACACACCTTACACCTCTACAGATTTTTCACTGCTCTCAGACTGAACCTCTTAACAAAAGGGAGACTAAAGAAAAAAGAAAAAAAAAAAAGGTGCTCCCGTGTCAAACGAGCCGGTTGGAAATGGAGATGTAAGGAGACAGAACAGGATGTGAGAACTTGAATGGATTCTTGCTCTTGAGCACTCATTCAGCCGAAAGGGGAGAAAACTTCAGATAATATAAGTAAATGGTGCAGTGTATGAGCAGAACAGGAGCTGATCTGTTGTAAGGAGCAATGTTACATTAAAATGTTACTGCAGTCAAAAATTGGGGGGAAAAACTGTACACAGCATGTACAGTTAGGTCCATAAGTACTTGGACAGTGACACAATAATTATAATTTTGCTGTTGTACACCACCACAGTGGATTTGAAATGGAGTAATTAAGACATGATTGAAATGCCAGCTTTCAGCTTTAATTTAAGGGAAAATATGGCATTAACCGTTTAGGAATTACAGCCAGTTTTATACTTTGTCGTCCCATTTTCAGAGGCTCAAAAGTCATTGGACAGACTGTATATAACATGCATAACTACAATTATAAGGTTTATATTCAATGTTTGGAGGAAAATCCTTTACAGTTTATGACTGCCTGAAGTCTGGAGCCCATGGACAACATCACCAAATTCTGAGTTTCCTCCCTTGAGATGCTCTGCCAAGCCTTTACTGCAGCTGCCTTCAGCTGCTGCTTGTTTGTGGGTCTTTCAGACTTCAATTTGGTCTTCAGCAGGTGTAAAGCAGCTCAGCTGGGTTGAGGTCTGGGGACTGACTTGACCATTGAAGGATATTTCACTTCTTTGCTTTCAGTAACTCTTCGGTTGCTTTCACAGTATGTTTTGGGTCATTGTCCATCTGCACTGTGAAGTGCTATCCTATTAGTTTTGAGGCATTTGGCTGAGCAGATAGTACAGCCCCATAAACATCAGAATTCATCCTGCTACTTCCACCAGCCGTCACCAATCATCATCATCATCATCAATAAACACCAGTGAGCCAGTTTCATTGGCAGCCATACATGCTCATGCCATAACACTGCCTCCACCATGCTGGACAGATGATGTGCTCTGGTTTGGGTCATGAGCTGTTCCTTTCATTCTCCACACTTTTCTCTTCCCATCATTCTAGTACAAGTTAACCTTCATTTCATCAGTCCAGAGAACCTTGTTCCAGAATCAGGCAGGCTTTTTTACATGTTTTTTCTGTAAAGTCTAATCTGGCCTTCCTGTTCTTGAGTGACACTAGTGGTTTGCACTTTGCTGAACCCTCTGGATTTATTTTCACACAAACATGTCTTGACTGTAGATTTGGACAAATGATATGCCTACCTCCTCCAGAGTGTTTTTGACTTCTCTAGATGTTATGAATCAGTTTTTACTCACCAAGGAAACAATTCTTCAGTCATCCACTTTAGATGTCTTCTGTGGTCTTCCAGGTCTTTTGGTGTGGTTGAGCTTAACAGTGCATTCCCTCTTTTTCAGGATATACCAAATCGTTGATTTAGCTCCTCCTAAAATTGTTGCTATCTGTCTTATATTTTTGTTTTTTGAGTGTAACAATTGCCTAATTCACCTGCATAGACACCTCTTTGGATCGCATGTTGAGGGTTCTGATAAAAAGCGATCAAATGCAATGCATTGAAAACAAGTGGAATGAACTCCAGACCTTTTATTTTCCACATTTGTCATGGAATAACGAGGGAAAAGGCCACTCCTGGCCATGGGGCTGCTTTTTAGTCAAGTGTCCAATTACTTAGAGCCTCTGAAAATGGGGTGACGATGTATAAAACTGGCTATAATTCCTAAAAGGTTAATGCCGTATTTTAGTTCACCCCTAAAGCTGAAAGTCTGCACTTCAGTGACATCTCGATTACTCCATTTCAAATCCACTGTGGTGGTGTACAAGGGCAAAATTTTAAATATTGAATGAATATGCATGCAACTCCCTTTAGTTTGTTACAAATCTACCTGAAAGCCTCAAATTCCACCCCGTGAATGGCCACAGCTGGACATATTTAGTCAAGAAATGCCCTTTGAGGATGCTGATGTGCTGACAGAAGAGGTTGTTCATTCCTCTTGTTGTGGGGAGAAAACTGCACAGTGGGAGCTCAGGACAAAGGGAGAATGTTGTCAGAATGTGAAGCTGAAGAGGCGGAGGCAAGACAGGAGAGTTATGTGGGTGCATCAGTAGTTTACTGAGCATAGCAGCATATCAGCAGGGACTGTAATCGAGACACTTTTTTGTGCAATTTGTTCTCCTTTTTCAAAATTATTTTGGTAATGCACTTTTTGGTCTGCACTTTACAATAGCAGTACAACAATTAACGTTAGTTAATGTTAGTTAATGCTGTAATGGTTAATTAACTATTAGTCAATGATTATTATGGCATTTGCTAATCTTAATAATATCTACAATAACCCTTAAATAACATATAAATTAATACCTTAGCATGAACAGCATTAGTAAATGATTCTTAGACACATTAGTTAACGGTTAGTTAACTGTTACTTAATGTTTATTAGCTGTTACTTAATGTTTATTACGGCATCAACTAACGTTAATTGTTGTACTCTTATTGTAAAGTGTTACCATTATCTTTTATTTATTTAGAGATTTATTTTAACTTTTACTATATACTTTGTGCTACTTGTAATATATTTGGTA
>OMLB01015773.1:16166-38051 GCA_900302555.1 Myripristis jacobus | reverse complement strand
TCTGAACAAATTCACAAACTCCTCAACACTGACCAATGAGACTTGAGAGCTGCTTAAGCAATAATAACCTAAAGGCAGTGGATCATCCTGAAAAATTGTGATGCAAAGGGTACAGGGTTTCATGAAAAAAAAATTATAAAAATGATATGTATATATATATATATATATACATATATATATATACACACACACACACACACACACACAATATTACAGAGAGGAAGGATATTTTTAGTATGGAGTGAAAATAAGACCTTACACTGTTGGGTTACTTTAGCCATTTGGGTAATATAATGAACCTCTCAGCTCTTAAGGCTAAAATCCAAAACAGTCCCCCTGAAGCAGCACAAACACACTAAGTAAAATATGTTGTTGCTGTCAGAGCAAACTCTCTATAGCCAAACATTTTGTGTGAACCTTTTCTCTTTGATACAGTTGTGTTGTGCCCCTGTGTTGCCTGACAATACGATGCCTAATTACTGGGCATTAGGTATGGAATTGCCAAACACAGGGTTGCAGTCCAATATTCCAATTTCGGGATGGCCTTACTACAGTGATCATGCTGCTACTATAATTACTATGCCCATCCTGAGTTATTCTCCAACTGACTTCCTATGTTAATTTTGAAAGTATACAATGGCACTGGTTTCCTGGGCTATGGAGTCAAAGCTTACTCAAAACTCAACTCAAAATGAATTTTCTCCACATTAAAGCTAAATTAATTGAGTGTTAATAGCAAGAGAGCCACTTCTGCCTCCCTCCTTCTAAACCGCCTGATCACTTGTACAAACTTAAACTAAAGAAAACTTTGATGAATGTGTTTCTGTGCATATTTCTGTCAACTTTTTTTTTTAAATAGGGACTCATTTTACTCTAGCAGGAACCTGTTGGATTATTTAGATTGCGTTGTCTTTGAGCGTCAGTCCAGTAAAGTGACTGCAGACTGCAGACTCCATAAGGTAAGCTTTGAATGAACTTTTTCTGTTACTGCAGTTATGTTTGTGTGTTTGTTTGTTGGGGCTTGGAGCCATTGATTTTTGTGTTGCATGCTTTTGTATGCTGTACTTGCCTGACTTATCTCTGAGGTTTGGATTGGTTTGTCTGTATAATATGTGCAGATTCAGAGAAGCTTTGAATGAAATTAATAGCAAGTAAGCATTGGTAGATATTTGAGTATTGTAAGGTTTATCCATACATTGTATGGAGGTATTTGCAGTATTTTGCAGTATTCTGTATTATACTGCAACAAAATGCAGGTAATTGTTCTAAACATAGCTTTAAATAGTAGTAACAAGAGTAGGCACTGATAAAATAAAGCTCAGTTCCAAGGTTTTCATGCAACAGCAGTAATTTGTCAGTGGGCAGACAATTTCATCCTGCTTGCATATCCACGATGATCAAGTGATTGGCATGTTTGTACAAACTGCCCAAATATACATGCAGTGTTTGTAGCCTCTGGCCAGAACAAGCTGTAGGACTGATTGACTGTCCACCTTATCTCTGTCAGTTGGTTCACTGACCTCACACTCACCTACAAACACTTAAACACATAAGGTAATTCAGATACACATCTCTCTCTCTCTCTCTCTCTCTCTCTCTCTCCCCCTCCCTCTCTCTCTCTCTCTCTCTCTCTCTCACACACACACACACACACACACACACACACACACACACTAGAACACATACAAATGACTCCATTTGGTGCACACACGCATGTGCAAACGCACAACTATTCACATGAACGCACCTGCACCTATTTAGCATGTATATTGGAGCACTCAGCACTGGAGAGGCACTTTGGGTTTCAGGTTTTAGGTGAAAAACAGTTATTTATTAACAAGGTGAAGCAAACAGAGTGGGGGCAAACTGAGGATCTTCCTGTACCTGGGCTTGTTGTTCAGGTGGTACTTCCCAGGGGAAAAATGAACCTGGGAGAACACACAGAGGGCAGACAGTGAGAAACAAAAGCTTAGGAGAACTATCCAGCTTACAGTTCTGTGAGTCTGTTACCCGATTTCAGTGTCAATTCACTTGGCTGAAGGTCGGTTTCCAGGTGCATCCACTCAAGGGTAAATAGTCCATCATGCACAGGTCAAGCATGGCATAATAGTCCAAGCCGCTATTCACTACTGTCAATCCACAATACAAATGTCATATTCATGAGGCTGCCTCTCGCTGTACACTGGCAAATGAGCTAACCATCCTCTCCTCTTCTTTGTAAATGCACTGGCAAGGCTTACATTTGAAGCACTCTAATTATTGAAGTGTTGGAGTTGGGTTTTCTCCACCTCTGCCACACCAAAATATCAGCCATCCCATACTCTAACTAGTTCTTTCCTCTGTGGAGTGGGTGCTGTGCCTGGTGCTTAACATCAGTTGAGTTGCATCTCTGGCCTGTTAATAAATACTGCTTTTGTATTTGCTGCTTGTTTGTGAGGAGGGAAGCAGGAAAATAAGCCAGTCTATCTCCTCTAATTATTTGGTATGCTTATAGGAAAAAATCTAAACAGTATTGTGCTAAACACTATGAAAAAAAATGAATGAATCTAAAGATAAGAAAACAACACCCAGGTGCACACAAAGCTGAGCCCCCCCCCCATCGAATCACTTCTGAGTTTCGGTTCAACAATGTGGTGACTGCAGACTCTCAGCTACAAGGTAAACTTTGAATGAACTTTTGAATGAACTTTTCCTGTTTTTTTTGTTTTTGTTTTTGTTTTTTTTGTACATACATACATACATACATATCAGTGCCACTCAACAAACTGCCCCAGCTGTTGGCTGCAGCAGAGTGGAAAACGTTGCCATACCAAGAGGCCAGCTGTCTGGTGTGGCACAGGGGAGTCACCTGGTACAGCCCCACTCAGTGTCCCCAGTTCATATGAAGTCTTGACCGCCCCTCCCTGCTGGTCACTTGTTGGGGTGTGTTGAATTTTTCCTCTTCTCTCTACCAGCCCGTCCAATGAGTTTTAAAAAAAAAAAAATCAACAAGAACAACTCGAAAATGCTACTTCACATGAACAATATTGTTTATTTATTTATTCATTTATTTTTAACCAAACTTAAGTCAAAATCGCCACTCAAAATGTAAAAAATGACTTCTAGGGGGGAAAAAATAGCAGGTGGGGCATACTGTATGTGGATCCCACTAAATGTCCCTTGCAGATTGTGCATGAGTGAGTGAGTGAGTGAGTGAGTGAGTGACCTGAATTTGCCACTCATAGCTCACAGAGGCAGTACTGTGTGCTGTTGGAAAAAGAAGTAACAAAGAGAACCTCAGTTATGCATACAATTTCAAAGGAAATGAATAAGGGTCCATTTGGACCCATGCTGTGCTTTCTAGGGGTATTCAATATATTGTGCATTCAAGGATTAGAAGAGGCCGCTGAGTCTAAATAAGATGTGCTGAAGCAAGAACAGACTACACACCTTCACCTAGGAGGAAACATCAAACCACCACTGCTACCTGAAAAGTACTGAGAGAAAAGGAAGATACATAATGCCTACAGTAGAAGAAAGACAGAGGGAAAATAATGGAGTGAAATACATTTCAACAGAGAAAAAGGAGGAATGAAAAAAACAAGGTAAGAGATGAACATGGCAAGAAAGAGAGTTTGAGGAGTTTCAGATCACATATTTTCTTGACAGACTAACTATTAATCATAACAAATAGACAACACTAGTCTCTTATTTTATACCAAATAAAGACAGCAATGTTCTCACAATTTGGTTTCAAAAATATCTCGAACACAGAAGTTATTTACACAAACTTAGGAACAAAAGCAATAAATGACTTCTGTGCTCTCATCATCGTCGTTTTTATGGAGAAATCAGGACCGTGTCCATGTAAAACACCAAATCAACGCTATATAAAAGGCTTTAGAAAACTGAGGCAAATGAGAAGAAATAATGGCAAAGAGGAAGCTGAAAAACTTGAAAGGCCCTATTTTAACTCCACATTTGGAATGAGCAGTGCGCGGTCAGTGAGGGCATGTCCGAATTCACACACACTTTTCGTTGTGCTTCTTCATTCAGACAAACCACATATTTCTCTGCTCCACCCCCTCCACCTTTGTGGCAAGCCCAGTGCTCAAGCATGAAAATAGCACATGAATGGGTAAAGCGTCTTTCCAGGTCACCAGAATACCAACTGGTCATAACACTACTTGCGACAGTCTTTGCACACCCACAAGAATACAGCCTGAAGTGTTTATTCAGATGAGAAATGGGAAAACTTTCTGTGGCTGTGTGGTTGTCTGTTTTGTTCCCACTTTCAGGAACCTGTCGCACACAGTGCTTTTACCTGGAGGCACCATCTTCCAGTGATTTTGCTGAGCATCGAAGCGGGAAGCTGCTGGTCCTCACTTCCAAAGACATTGCCATGGCTGCCAAACTGCCATCTTACTACAGTCATCATGTTTATTTGCTTTGGTATCTCTTCATAATTGTCTGTGTTGTCTATTTTATTGTTGTGTCCCATCATCTGCGGCTGCTCCTCTGTCCCGGAGGAGAATGCCTTTATGAATTTCCCTGCCTTAGTGTTTGTTTGCCCATGGTAAATTTTGTTGTACACTGTATTCCATCATTTTCTTTGTTAAAATCTCTTAAGAAATGAGAAATAGGTAAAACCAAAGGCCACCTGCTACTTTTGGAGAGAATATACATGAAGGACACAGATGTATTATTTTATTGTAACAAGACAAACCAGCTTTGGCCCTGTTGTTTTAAATGTCATCAGGACGCTAATTTCAGTCACATCTCTTAGGTCACGCTCAGTGATTACATCATGTTGAGACATGGATTATATTGTTAAAATTTATTTGTCTATAGATCCATATGTTGCATTACTAGGAACAATTTCTTGCCAAACTGGGGATAAAATGATCTGTACTTGTTAATAGCATTATGAACAGCAGCTTTCATATTTATAACAAAACACAGGACACAAAATAAAGCTCCTACACATAGAGGTGGAGAGACTTAGTAGAGCAACTTCAAAGTATAGAGAAAATAATGAACAAAATGAGCGTAGTTTGCATTCATTTGAAACAAAATGGGCTAAGTGGCTGTGCTATGTAAATGAGGAATAGGTAATATAATATACTTATGGAATAATTACTGCTGCACTGTCTGAATGCATTTAGTCTCTGTGTGAGTGTAACTGAACATGATTGAAGATTTTTTTTACAGTCAAGGGACCACAATCCTTTTTTTCTTTACACCTGTCTTTCTCCTTCTCATTTTTAAATAATGTACTCCCACCTGTGATTTTGTTTGTACTTTACTTACTCATTTTCCCATCCAAATTTCTCTTCATCTCATAATTCCAGGCATGTGAAGGCTGGGCTCATCTATAAGAGCTGGGCTCTTTGTGTTCATTCATTTGTATATAATATTTTTGCAATGCGCACTGCTTAAGGGAGTTATTGTTTGCGCTTTTAAGGTCTCGCAGATGTCCAGTATGGTAGAAGCCAAATATACATCAACCAACTCAAAGCTGGTTTACTGTACATCCACATACCAGGAGGTGATTTTCTACCTGTAGTGGCTACGTCCCAGAAAAAAAAAAAGCATTTTGTTGTCTCCACTTACTCTCCTGTCAAAACTCACTTGATACAAAGGTGTTACCAAGTGTAATATTAAAGGACAAGTTCACTACTTTGGATGAGATAAGAGGTCTGCACAGAGAAGGTCTCACCCACATGCCATAACTCTGCTTGCCCTGCATCAACACTAACATCCTACTTGCATGTTATGCGACCTGTGATGGAAGCCTGGAGGGAGGTGACTATGATGTACAGGACGATAGTAGCTCGACTAAAAATTGACTCAAACACAGGGAATACAAAACTATCAAAAACAAACAGGGGAAGGTTCATTAGGATAGTTTCCTGGCCAGTACAGATGCCTCCAGCCTGCTTAGGTCGGCCATAAGTGCAGAAAGCCTATAGCCTGACATGCCTGAGAAATTTTTAGACATGCAGACAACGGAGTAAAATATCAAATACTTTGAAGGATATTTGATAGATCTCATTTTAATGGATAATCTTTCACAGATCTTTCCATCCAGGCTATATGATACAGTGGGGCGGGGCGTAGAGGGCAGACTACAGGATGATGGCAGGCATGTGGTATCGAGGGCAAGAGCAGGTGCAGCAAAAAACGTTGTGGGTTGCAGGTGGACGCAGCGTGAAATCATGCAGGAGCAGGTGGGCATAGTCTTCAAATAACAGACCCGCACAGACTTCTAGTACAGCCCATCATTTCAGTGGTTACTTCAGTATTGATCCTGATATCGATGTGCTGCAGGATCGTCCTTGGCTACAACAGCAGTCAATGGGGCACTTGTAAATGGGTTCGAAAAACGAAGATAATGGGAAGACTATTGGATACTCTCACAGATCTCAGAATGTTCTCTTGAGCAAGGAATCGCAAACCCAACATTCTGTCAATAGGTATAGGCTTGGACAGTAATATTCTTTTAGGACTTGTTTTGGCCACTTCCACATAGGACTAGCTACAGCGCTGAAGGTACAGTAGCGCTTGGTTTGTGAAATAAAGTGGTTCTGTTCCAAGGGGAGCAGTTCTGTTCATTTAATGATCGGTTTGAGAACCCAGTCAGTTGAATATCCTGAGAGTGTACACTGATCTTCCTGTTTCGGAAAAGCAATGTCACCTCCGTTTTTCAAAGCCATTTACGATTGCCCCTCTGACTACTGTTAGCCGACCAGGAGCCTGCAACACGTCAATATCAGGCTCAATACTGAAGCAACTGGTGAAATGATGTCTCCCCATCTGAGGATGATGCCAGATTATCTGTAAATAGCAGACTTGTCCTTTAACACTGGACAGCCCATGAAGTGTGACCAGTTTCCTATTAAAGTAGTAAGCTATACTAAAGCACAAATTACGATGGGTTCAACAGCATAGTGTGGTTACAGGGTTGTCATTTATGCAGCAGTGGATTCTAATCCTATAACACTCTTCACACAAGGGTGTGTGGAATTGATTCCTGGATAACGTTGCTGTAGGGGTTAATGGAAAACATTAGGTCAGAAAATTAACATGTTGAAGTGATCTATTTTAAGTTGTGCCAATGTGATGAGAGGGCTTAAGCTTTGAGCTTTTGTCGTAGTTCACGTGCAGATAAAGCTTTCATAATCAAGTACTAATTTTACATGGCCTATATTCACTTTCAAAATTAAGCTTTTCCATACTTATGTCTGCATGTTTTGATAAGGTTCAACCTTATCAAAAAGACTGAAAAGTAACCAAAACCAATGATGCAATCATGCAAATTAGAAAAAGTCTTCACAACAGAGCATTTTGTGCTCCAAAAACATTGGTTCCTTTTATCTCAAGTGATGTTTTTTTGTTTTGTAACATGCCTCCTCAGTTGTATCTCACTTTCCCAACTTTTACATGATGCTATGTGCACATCTCATAAGAACTGTCTCAAAGGCAACCAGTGGGAAAAGAGAGCGAGAGACAGATAATGACGGGGAGAAGAAAGTGATCAAGTGTCTAAGAGGAGGGAGGAAAAACTGCGATCAAAGGAGAGAAAGATAGTATGATAGAGAAGACGGTAGAGAGCACAGGTGTAAGTCGTTGTTTAATGGTCTCCTAATGAAGCAGCCTCACCAATTACACACTTCACTGCCCTGGAACACACACACACACACACACACACACACACTCAGACTAGTGTTGATTACTGGAAGTGGTGTGTCTTTGTATCTGAGTGTGTCCACGTAACTTGTAAATTCTGTTTTAAGGCTGGTCATGTAGTGGTGTGATGTAGGATGACAGAGTGAATTTCTGTCACAGATATATCACCGCAGATGTCTTGGTGTACATCAGAATAAATGACAACTAATTTATCAACTTCAACCAACTTTTTTCTTTAAAGCCACGGGAAAATGAAACTTGTGTTTTCTCCTCACTTGTGTTATTCAGTTACATTTTTCAATTTAATAAAGACTGCCAAGGCTTGAAAGAGAAACCATATTCCTCGAAAGAAAAATGCCTTGTCATGTTGATTCTAAGCCTCCATCACAATTAATGAGGCATAGAAATAAAATCAAAATCTCTACCTTTATAATGTAGTGAATGCAGTAACTGCTGATTTCTTTGGCACACTGTCTGTCACTTGCTAACTATACAGCCTAATTACCCCTTCTGTGATTGTTCTTGCCAGCAGCAATTAACCACTATGAACATAACAAAGGTGCAACATTAGTGTATTGCAATTTTATCCTGTATTTTACTGACATTATAATTAGCATTACCAAGTCAAATGGCTAACATAAGCTAAACAGCCAATAGTACAAACAGTGATGAAGACCACACTCTTACATGATACACCTGAAATATTCAATACTCACTTGCAGAATGGACTTTGTGGTGGTGGGTTTAAAACGGATGCATATTTGTCCTATTCTACCTTCTCCTCCATTCGCCTTCGGGTCCACTGTAAATAAAAAAGAAAAAATGCAAATGTTCCAGAAGCAATCAAGCAAGTTAATAATTGTGAGTGCGAAATAATATAACCAAGTCAATTCTACAACATGCAGAGGGCTTGGAAAAGGCTAGACGCTGTCTGGTCTTGAGACAGGCTCCGAACATCAAGAGGTACTAACTAACCCCTATCATCTGAGATCCTTTCCATGGTTATTAAAAGAATTAATGAAGCGTTTAGAGTCTCTGACATGCAAGGGTAGAGAGGTAACCCGTGGTTTTAGGGGGAAGACAACTGCATGAAAGGAAAAGTTAACAGTAAGGTTAACAGTACCACTCACCATGGGTCTACGGGCATTCAAGCCTGTATGGTCCATGGGTAAGGTGAAGATTCCTGGTTGCTCAACTTTCGTGATAATCAAATCAAAAACCTCAAATTTTCCCTACCAAAGTGAGACACAGGGGATACTGGATAAGGGGTCAGTCTCTGAGAAGCTGTCTACCATATCAGAATGAAAGTATTCTTCTTCGTGTTAGTCTGAGGGGCGTAACCCGAGTCTCTTGCTCAGTGGTGCTATGCATGTGTTAAGCAGGTGTTTATCAGAGTAGTTAATTAATGTTTCTCTTTTTGGCTCTGCGTGGTGTGAGGAGATGTAGGGGGACTGCTGCTGTGTCCTCCACTGACTTCTTCAGTCTGTCTTATATTTGGCAAAAAAGGCGTCTTTACTTTGCTTCAGGTGCTGTTGCCAATTTCCTAAAAGGCCGGTCCCTGAGAAAGGCCCATCACGCTCTGATTGGACAGTGGTGTCAGAAGCAGGATGGTCGGCTTTGTAATTTTTCTGTATTGTTTCTTCCCACTGTGAGTATGCCAATAATACGTTCTCCAAGTTAGGTCTTCCACTGCTTCAGAAGTGAGCGTTTTCCTGCTTCTGTTGCTCAGCCTCTTGCACAAATTTGGCTTTTACATTAATCTCAGCGGAATACTCAGCTCGGTTATGTTCCAATTCTCGTTTAATCTCAGCCATTTCCTCCTTATCAAAGTGCTCATTGTTCAGCCAGGTTTTTCTTTGTTTGGATTCTTTACTGATAGTTTCTTTAATGATGAGTGCTATTAAATCAAAGCAATATTTATTGAAAATTCCACACCAATAGGCACAAAAATCTGGATTATTTAAGCCCAGCAGGTGTTTTTTGTAGATATATACCCCATGGAATATTTCTTTTTTGGTGATAGTCGCTCAAAGTGACAGCATGAAAATATTGTTTAATCTCCCGCTGTGGCAAATTATGTAACTTGCGGGTGAGCAAATCGGTGTCGGTGGGGTCTTGTGTGTCTGTCTCATCAAAAAACAGAGTGCTGTGGGTATAATCATCTTCACCAAATTCATACGTCTTGCTCTGGTGAGTGAGCTCATGAATATCTGACTAACTGCCTGAAAGACTGAAACATGCCAAAAAGACCCCCCCCACACACACACACAAACACACACACACACATTTCATTCCATATAGATATCTTCCAATATCTATATGCATTGTGTGCCCGAACTGAATTATCGATGAGATTATAGGCCAAAGTAAGCAGAAGATAATGTAGGTCCATGTGAGCAGATGCTATTGAGTAGAGGAGATTAGGCAACAAAAGAAAGAAGTTTTTTCTTTTTTCTTTTTTTACTGTAAGCAAAAAAAAAAAAGGCGGGGGGGGTTGATGATCGAGGGAGAGACAAACAAACAAAGAGACAGACAGACAGGCACAGCAAGATATAGATGGGTCTCTCTTCCTCAGCCAAATCCTCTAACTATTGAAGACCAGCCAAACATTCTGTTTACATGACTGCCTTTGCTGGCTAGAGCACAAACACACATAAAAATCACAGCGACACTCACATGCACACACACATGCCTCACTAGTTATATGGCTAGTCTGGAGAAGTGACACCTCATTAGTGGTATTAGTGGACTGTAACACTCCACATGGTTTGGCCAGAGTTCTGATATGTCTATCTACGCTCATAGACTGCAGTTCGAAAGAACACACAAACTTTCAAATTGCTCTTACAAATAGGCTGAGAGTTGATCATCCCTCTCAAGAATGAACATCACAAACGCCAAGCGGATGGACAAAATAAACAAAACAGCATGGAAAAAAAAAAAAAACCTTTTAAACTGTTAAATCACAAACACAAAGCAGGTCCCATAAAAGATAAATACCAAATAGCTGCATGTGTCAGTTTTAAAAGTGGTCTGACAGTCACTAGAGGTTTGAAATGGCCAAACAGTTGGTGCTGAGTGGAGGTGCTTCAGTGACAAACATGTAATTTGTGACACGGCTACCATCTGGAGATGGCCCCTTTTCGAGGCCAAGGCACACAGAACCTGGTTAACAGGGCTCAACTGGACCACTGTACAATGGAAAAAGAAATATGGTCCAATGAGTGGTCTTTCATCCTTTTTCCTACATCTGCAGGTTTATGTTTGCAGAAAGCCAATGAAGGCCTTCAAACCACAATACCTTTTGCCATGAAATGTGATGGTGGAGCTGTAATTCACTGGGCAGCTGCTCATCGTGGTCTAGCTGAACCGTCATCTCATGGCCAATCAATATGGGCACCAGGTTTACTCTGTGATGAACCTTGATTAGCAGATTTTCCAGCTCCTGCATCCATAAAAACAACTGAACAATGGCCTAGTATATCTATCTTCACAGTTAAAGGATAATTCCACTCATTTTTATCTTGGGTCTTACCTTCAATTTTTGTCATCATAGCAATGAATTGCCTATAACATCTTGCCACTTATTTCACTTTAGAACTCTTTGATAATGTATTCTGTTATTACTGACCTCTAGAATAATAATAAGCTGATATTCACTACTCTGTATAATGTTTCTAATAATAGGAAGTAGACCTAACTTAACGAGCATAGGCAGGCTCAGTAGTGACAAAACAACTGGGGTGAATTCTAATTGTTTTGTTTTTGTGGTGACAATATTTCCAACAGAGAACCTCATTAAGTAGAGTGGAGTACAAGCAGTACATTTTAACTCCCTTTAAATAACATCCCAGACTGCAATGCTAAAATTATATAACCAGACTCACGGTAAGGTCTGATTATGGGTAATATGGATCATGTTTTTTTAATTTCATTCTTATTACTCTTTGGCACATTATTCATTAGTGCAATGTCATTATATATTCTGGCTACTGTAAGGCTGCACTTTTCCTCAGAGATCAATAATTTACCACACCATCCCATTCCATCCTATCCCGTTCTATGACATGTACCTTAGCTAGCTACCTTACTGGGGTAGAATGACAGCAAACAAAAATCAGTGTGACATGCATTAAGAATACATGCAGCAAACCTTGTGCTTCTTTTCTGATCTCCTCTTGTATTCATTTATTTTTTCTGCCTAAAGAGGTAAGCTCTTTTGGAGTTCAGTATATTGGCATTATGCTCACACTGAAATGAAAATATAGATCTTATCTGTAGGCCTTTACACACTTCCAACTCACTACAGGTTCATGGAGTAGCCAGTTGTGAGGTTTGCAGGAGTGTCTTGCTCCCCACCTTAACTGGAGTGGACGAGTGTACTAGTTAAGGTTAGTGTTAAGGTGAAGTCAGGCAAGTAAAACAGTTTGGTTAAGGTTAAGATAAGATAAGACAAGATTAAATAAGATAAGGTACACTTTATTGTTCCCATGGGGAATAGTTTCTTTGTCTTAAAGTCACTGCATCACATTATATCATGTACTATTCATGATTCAAGGCTTAGCAGCATCATACATAGGCCTACATTAACATTAGGGCAGGATATTATGGTGTGATTAAACCCACAGACCTCCTGACTTCAGTAGGAATGGCAACCTCAGCACCAGAATTTCCAAACAAAATGATGATGTGATTTCCACCAAACTGCTGCACCAAACAACATGCCTTCCCACATCTGGAAAACACAATCTGCAGGCCGTGGCATTTCCGCAGCACCACAACACCCCACCTACAGCTAACCCCATTTAAAGTTATGGTTAGGTGATAACATCAAAATCTGATCTGAGATCAGCATTGACAGGCAGCCTCTGCAGCGTGTAACACCCCACTTTCCCTAGTGAATGACCTCATTTTATTCCCTACCAAAACTGTGAAGAGACATAGCGATGTGAAAATGCTGTTTGAAAAGACATTCATATTGCCTGAAATAGGGGCTTTTTCAACGATCACAAGAAAGTAAAAAAATGATCAGATGAGTAGCCTATGTTAACTGAAATGCGGTTTATTCTTGAAAATAATGAAATGGAATCAAAGCCCAGTGTAATCCCCAGAGACTGGCCTGCAACAGAAATGATTAAACTAGTCCAGCTGACTCTGAACACCACAGACCAGATATTTGCCACTATCCACCTACTGTTAGCTTTGAGGCCCTCTCACTGCTGAGTAGGTTAGCAAATGTGACATTTAAACTCATAACAGCAAAATATGGAGCAACTCGGCTCTCCAAATGGATGGCCTTCAGCCTTGCCTTTTTAATTCATTATATCTCAGTCTAACAGTAATATTAATAGTAATAACAATAATAAATGGAATGGAATGGAAATGGGAAAAAAAATAGCTTCAAACTGGGTTCACAATGTCAAGTGAGCGGACTGTGTAAGGAGCAAAACATGATATTGAAAATGCAGTCAGTGTGCTGGTTTTGTTTACTAATGGCCCTTAATGCATTTTTTGTCTGTTTGTTTCAAATGGACAGACTAGAGGCAGGAGGACAAAATGCTCCCCCAGCTCCACTGACAGCATGCCACCTCTCAGTGCCAGCCATTCTCCCTCTCTCTCTCTCTCTCTCTCTCTCTGTTTCAGTCTCTTTTTTCCCTCTCATTGTTTATTCCCTCAGTTTGTTCCTGCTGCTCCTGTTCCCTCCCTCTGTTCTCTCTCTCTGTCTCGCTGTATGCCAGCATGCCAAGGCCCCAAAAGTAGCATGTTAAACTACCTGACTCTCCTCAACAAAGGCACAGCAGTAATATCACTTCCTCTCTCTCTGTCTTGATGCCAGCTATGTTTTTACCACCTTTTGTCCTTGTAACTCTCTCTCTCCCTCTCACTGGACCTCCACAAGGTCTCTCTCCCTCTCTCTCTCTCTCGCTCTCACTCACTCTATATGCCAGCATGCCAAGGCCTCCAGTGGGCAAGGCTCCATTTAGAGAGCAGCAAGGTCCCTGTGTGGAGGCTGATGTACAATCCCTGTTAGAAATAAATGATAGTAAATAAATCATAAATAAATAAATATCACATCTGCACACACGCGCAGACACATGCACGCATTGTCAGCGCGTATCTCTAAAACCTGGGGGGAAAAAATTGTCAATTGTCCCCGCTGCTGCTGCATAGCTGATGTATTTATGACATTTTACAACTAATTAAGAATGGCTTAGTTTGGTCCCAGCATCATGAAGCATCTTCCACATCTCGGAAACAATGTCAGCAGTCATTTCCATCACAAAGCACTATTCTAGCATGTACAAAATAACAAGTTACTTGAAATTCATCACTGAGCAATTCATAAGTGTCAGTGATTCAGTCCTCAGCATCGCTAGAACAGGACAGGCGAAGGTATCAAAATAGTTCAGAGCTTTTTTTTTTTTCCAAAATAATTCTTAATTGAATACGATAATACTGGGAAAAAAACTGTGGATATCTTATTCGGGGGAAACAAATGGAGATACAATATTAAGAGGCTATGCTGGAGATATGAGGTTATCCAAGTCCAAACAAAACGCAATGACTCTGGCAGCCACCCAGTCACCCAACAGGACAATAAGCTACGCTGTGTTAACCTCCAATATGGCAGAGCGATTTTATTTTTGTGAATATATATGAGTGTGTGTATGCGCTAGCTGTGTGTGTGGCTCTGTCTCTTTGTCATTATGTGTGTGTGTGTGTGTGGCTTCTGTTGTGTCACTGAAGCCTTCCTATAATCTCCTGAATACTGTTCTTTGAAAGTTGCATTACAGCCCCAGGATCTGTTTAGTTGGGCACGCACATGCACACACACACACACACACACACACACAGAGGCAGGCAGCCACACAGACTCAACACAAAGACACGTGTGCACATGCACACACAGACAGGACTGGTTTAGTGTAAGCTGCATGAGGTTATTCTTATGCTCGCCCACAGCTTGTGGTGGTGACAAAAATCACTGTTGAGATGTTATTCACAACATCCTCCTCCCTCTAGTGTCTCATTGTTGAATTAGCCTAGCCTACATGTGTGCAAATTTAGATTCCCACTGCACCCACCAAAATCGCCGTCAACGCTATTATGACCACTGATACACTGGCAACATTTCGGGATAATGTAAAATTTGGCAGACAGTGACATGATATATTTGTGAAGATGTCAACTCGAGTGACTAATCCTCCTCTCTTTTGCAGGCATCATTGCCAAACTTAGAGTCGAGGCACCTTGTTTCATTTGAAAGTTGTGTTGCGTACAGAAGCGGCTGCGCTCTGGAGTGGGTTTCTCTGGTGTTTCTCATTCCAGGATGCTCTCTGGGGAGTCCTTGTGCCTCAGCCAAGGCACATACAATAAAATCACAATGTTGCTGGGTCTGAGTCAAACTCCTACTGTCGCTTCCTGATATGGGCTGTCTAGGAAAACAGAGTGACTATATATAATAAAATCAAAAAACGCGACAGGGCTTTGGCTCCATCAGAATCCTGACTGATTGCATGCCTTTAAAACTATTTTTTCCTCTCCACCTCCCCTGTCAGTCATCCCCCCTGTTCTCAATCGCCCTCAATCTCTATCATTCCACACTCTATCATTTTGTATCATTCCTACTCTATTATCTGTTTTCATACTCTGCTCATGCCATCTTCTTTTATCTGTCAATCCTCTCTCCTTGCAGTCTTTATCATGGTATCTCCCCTCTTTCTCTGTCACCCCTCCCGATTTCTACAGCCCTCACCTTTACCTCTCTCATGTGAAGATTTGATATTTATTATTAACCTGTGGTCTTCACCTTATCATTTTATTGTGCCGTACTCAGTTCAGTCTAGTTCTGCTTTGTTCCTCCCTCATTATATCTGTCCTTTGACATATATAATGTCAAAGGACATTTGTATGTTCTCTCTGATAGTCGCCTGTTTTGTTCCCTCATATTATTCCTGCTTAATCCCAACTCCCATTGGCCTGCTACCTGCAGAAACAAACCTGCATTGCAACATGGAAACCAAAGGGGTGGGCCGGACATTGATTGCTCTGGTGGTGAGAGCAAAATGTTATGGATTTTCACTTGTATTCATAGATGTGATTACAGCGGCGTGTCCGTGTTTTCATTAGGCCAGGACAGAAGGTCATCCATCACAGTGCAACCTGGGAACACTTAACATTACTGTAGCTACAGAGGCACCTAACCGTTTCTCTTAGCCGTATTTTCATGGATTATCCCGCTTTATAATTGATAGAATGTGGCACGAAACTGTAAGAGAAGGGAGGCTAGTCAAAAGCCTGCTTCAGTCTACATAGCTGACTGTGAGAGGAAAAAATGGTATAAATGTTAAAAACTATGAGATAATAGTAATGCCCAAGGATTACCTGCAATAATTTCCTCAACTACTTAGTGCAATTTTGTTGATTAATAAAGATTTAATACCAAGATACAGGCACAGTTTAATTTGAATTCTTGCTGTAGCTCAGTCTCAGTGACAAAAATACAATGTAATTGTTGTGAAAGTATAAAGTATGTGTATTACTATGGCCATACATCTTACACACTGCATTAAAGATTGCTGCAGCAGCTTACATTCATCAAACAACTAGTTACCCACTGACAACACTAAATGTACACCTTACATTGATTTTTCCCTTACTTTTCTTTTTAAGGAGCTTCAAAGTTAGAAAAAAAAAAAAAAAACTTTTTTCCCCCTTTGTGTTCACAAATTCTATATCGCCAAAGCTACATCATGCTGAAATTGAGTGAGCTATTAAATGGTTCTGTCAAATAGAAAATATCTGGATGTCTTGTGCTTCATTTGACAAACATTTCCTTTAAATCAGCAGGACATATTTGGTATCTATGGAAACCTTCTCCGCAGGAATTACAATAAAGTTCTGTGGGTTTGAGCAAAGCTCGGCTGTCAGCATTCATTTGTGATGACAAATCCACTGATGGAGCCGGCAGGGCTGCGGAGGTGAAGCACCAGCAGCAAGCTTGCACCTACAGCAGCGTTAAACACAGCCACTGCTATCCTGGGAGTGGACATTGAGCACACACATTGTTTGTATTGAGAAAAAAAAAAGAATCTCACAGGGAGGGCATTTCTATGTTAGCCAATTTTCCCACTATTTGTTTTTAAAAATGAAATAAATTTTGAGCCTCAATCATCAGGTGAATGAGGCGAACTCTGGAACCAGAGGGCATGCTTGCTCCTTGCTTGTCTCCTCACCTCACTATTCAGCTGCTTCAATAGCATCACCGGGCTTGTATTCAAATATCATTAGCTGTTACGTGAACTGGCTCTTGGTTTCTTACCTCTATGCCACTCGTATGGACATAAAAACATGAGCAAACTGGTACTGGCTTCCAAGTTAGTGCTGCAGAAATTCACACTTAGTCGGGTCTGCATGCACGAAGGAGGGGGAGTGAGTATTTGGGTTTCTTGGCACCATCAACCAGCCATCGACCAGAGTACCAAAGAGTTCAAAACACTGTGTGTGAGACGTTTCAGTGTCAAGCGTCTACATTCATTCACGTAAGGCGGCGTTAACCCAGGGAAACACACTCAATAAAGCATGCTAACAAGCCGCACACACCAGTCACAGTTCACATTCTCAAGAAACACTGGTGTGGAAAAGTGCGAAAGAGAGCCAATAATGTGAAGGGAGGAACAAAATGCTCATCACTTCATGCCTCAAAGAGTGTCTGGCAGGCAAGGTGGTATTTTCAGCCGTATTTTCCTTTAAATGTCCCATGTACAGACAACAATGAAGAGTTAAACGTGTCTCCTTTTCCCTGTGACTGCAGATCGATGCAACACATTTAGACTATGGATCAGCCCTCTCTGTCTACAATACTAATGCTCCCTCCCTCTCCCTCTGTCTGTTGCTATGCTTTCTCTCGGTGTCTCCTTTTTCATTCTTCCTTTCTTTCTGTCTTTCTCTATCTATATCGGTGCATCTCCAATGTTACTTCTCTTCCCAACCTACGATTTGTGTGTGTGTGTGTGTGTGTGTGTGTGTGTGTATTCTGCCCGGAAGTGTCTGGCACAACGCTGAACACCACAGTGACCCTGATCAATATGACAGGCAGTCAGAAAGACCGTAAGAGACACAGAACTGTAGGCAATGATTTCAGTGGTAAGGATGGGGGTGGGGTATAGATAGAGGAGGAAAAATGTCAATCAATATTCATATGCATAGCCTCATCATCTCCTCTCCCACTACCTCTTTCTTCTGTTTTTCTTTCTCCATCCATCTTCTTCCTCTCAGACTCACTCATTTGCTTCCTCTCTCTCTCTCTCTCTCTCTCTCTCTCTCACTCTGTCTGTCTGTCTATTTCAGCCAAAGTGTTGTTGTATCCATTTGTATGTGGAATGTGTGTGCGTGCACGTGTGTGTGCATGTGTGTGTGTGCACTTGGGCATGTGTTTGTGAAATGGGAGTGTGGGTGGGTGTGTGCATCTCAGAGCACAACCTTCTCCCGACCTTCCTCCAGACCTTACCAACACATCTCGCTCTCTCTCTCTCTATCTCACACACACACACACACGCACGCACACACACACACATGCCGTCACACACAGCGAGATAGATGAGAGACAGAAAAGAGAGAGAGAGAGAGGGAGAGGGAGGGAGAGAAGCCAATGTTTAGTTTGGTTTCGCTTTTATTTAACCAGGCAAGTCAATTAACAACAAAATGGCATTCATAATGACAATGTGTCCCCATCCAGATAAATACTCACATGTTTGTTTACACCTGGCATTAAAAATACAGCTCAGCTATCTACAAGGAATCAGCTTTTTCTTTTGCAAAATATAAATACACATTACCAACCTAAAAGCAGCCTCATTTGTAATAAATTAAAAAAAAAAAAAAAAAAGATTAACCTCAGGCTCTTGGGAGTCCATGTGCTAATTCAACAAATTCAGACAAATTCAATCTGGGCCTCATTTTCCATAGTTTTCAACCACAGTGATCAGTTGACCAGTGACCAAAGTGCACCACTTTCATTTCAGTTTTTGAGCACCGACAATCTGTATGTTAACTCCTCCGTAGTCTGCCATGTGTTTACAAGGGGCAGGTGCAAAAACAGTCACTACATCATCAAATCAGAACCGAGGTTAATCCCAAGGTGCTTTAGAGAGACACAACAGATTTTGGCTCATCCCATGAACCAAAATCTCCTGCATGAGCAAGCATTTGGCAGCAGTGGTGAGGAAAAAGCCCTTTTAGCAGGGAAAAAACAAAAACAAAAGCAGAGCCACGACTGGGTGGACGGCCATTTGCCTCGACTGGAAGGGTAAAGAAAGACAGAGAGAGATGGGAGAGAGAGAGAGAGAGAGAAAGAGAGAGATCAGGAAGAAATAGTACAATATAGAACACTGAACAATATAAATGTAGGTATTGTAGAGATGTACAGTAGTAGGCCTACTAACAATAATAATGATAATAATAATAACCCTAAGCATAGTAGGACTGATCATAGCAGGACTATATAATAGTAATAATAGGCCTGATAATGATAGGACTAATAATAAATTGGATTTTATTTGGCGTTAAATAATGCTATCACCTTTGGCCATCAAAAGCAGTTCTTTGCAAAAACAATGTGCATTTGGTATTTTCATGGCATTAGCTGGCGGCGGCACAGTCACAGCGATCTCTCCAAAATGCTTGCACATTTCAAACTGAAAATAAACTCCTCAGGCACTTGAAATGTCTACAAAAATAGGATTTTAATTTAATGAAGGCACTAATACCAGTGAAACTGAGTCTTTCCTGGGTTACATTTAGGGCTGATTCATACCAGTATCTGCCCCCCACAGCTGCTTGCAAGATATATGACAGCCTTTTCTTATGGTTGAATAAATTCCTGTTGCCATCTGAAGGCAGCAGGACCGGCATGCTGTTCTAGCTCGATTGAGGGAAGTGGTGCGCGTTTTCAAAGCACTGGGGGCTCTTACAGAGTTACACAGACTTTGCCTTTGCACACACCACACTGGTTGGGTATAACTTGTAGTTTATAAAGTGGAAAACATCATCAATCATCACTCCGCATCCTCATCCAAAAACGCAGGTTGCCGAGAAACAATTGCATACATTGTCTCTTTTCCAGCATTCCCCAAAATGTTTATATTTGCGATAGAGAAAGGCCCACGACTGCAGTGAACACGGTGGTCGTACAGAATCCTGGCTGTGGCTGTTCTGGTTAAATCTGATTGTGGTAAACAAGTACGCGTTTATGTGTGATTTTAAGAAAACACCAATTCCCACAGTTGTCTCTGGAAATCAAAATAACAGGTTACTTCTGTCAGAACTGTTATTCATCCCATCAAGTTAAACAGCCTAAAAAGCTTTGCTCACATTTGGCAAATGTGGCACCACTGCGCTTTCACAAACAAGACAGGTGGATCTGCATGGATGAACCTTTTTTTAGTGGCACACCGCCACTGAAGGAGTAAGAGAGCCAAACAATTTGGCTGTTTGCTTAAACATCATGGTCGTTTAAAAATAATAATAATAAAAAAAAGGTTCAACCATTCTGAGTGTAGATCCAAGCATCTTTTTTTGAAGTCTGTCACTGAAGAGGGATCCAGCACTGGACTGAAGTATAAAGAGTTTTGTATTTATGGGGTGAGCACATTCTGCCTCTCCACCACTGTGCTTTCACCATCTCCAGAAATGTGAATTCACCTTAAAAAGAGCCATAGGGGCAAAATACTGTATTGTTGCAGTATATATTCATATTTGGGGTGCTGTTTAGTCATATTGGGATGCTATATATTCTGCATGGACTGCAACCCCTGGGCCAGAACACTGATGTCTCTCATAAGAAACTGTGGCTGAATTTGAGCAGAAAAATCCCAAATTCACTTTTTTTTTTTTTTAAATATGGTTTCATCCATTGCAAAAATGACTGGCATCTGCTACCCTTTTCAATGCTAGCAACTCCAGGAGGACCAAGCCATCAGCTGACAGGTGCATTGAATTACAGAGATGAAACATCCCTATAGAAATGAAATGCGGCTGTGTACGCCATCCTCTGACATGGAAGACAGCATTAATCCACTGCCTTAAATCAGTCTTCATCAAAATTTGATCTGTGCATGTAAGAGGTGGAGCTGGCACGTAGCTCATGGAAAATGGTTCCAGCACCACAGAGCAAGTAGTAGATTGTGACAAGTGTCTCATTTCGGATGCATTCTTCGTTTATCTTAACTGCGAAATACAATGCTTCAGTGCTGATTTTTAATTTATATGGTCTTGCACATACAGAGGAAGCCTAAGCACCATCCTGTTGTCAATCAGCTGCTTCTTGACATGCGGTATGGAGAGGGGATTGTTTAAAAGGTGTTAAGTGGATCACATTTTGATTTAAGATGCAAGTAAATGCGAATGATTGATAGAAATGTGTTGCAGCCATTCAGGTTAACACGTGGTGGGAAACAGCAAAGCAGATGTGGGTAGTGGTACCTGGTCTTTGAACAAAATATTAATATATACACCAAAATTAACCCCAGTGTATGAACTCCAAAGGCTACTGCGACTGGACCGACATTAAGAGCCGTCCATACCCGTGGTTCACCTTTCCATAACATCTGCTAATGTCAGCAGCCACCTACTTTATGATGGTGATACACATCGAGATGAGCCCATAACAGGGATTAGCCTACCAGTGCAGATATGAATTAATGAGCAAACAAATGTGTGTAGGGCATATATTGTTGCTTTCCCTTGCTTTTTTTCCCCCGTACCTGACAGTTCAAGTAATGTGGCTCTGTTGGCATTTGTTTTCCATTTCAAGTAAACCCACTGTGACCACTGTTCAATTTGTGTATTACTATCAGTATATATAAAAGTGGTGATAATGAGCACCCTGAGCTGTCATTACTTACTGTGGAGGTGTTGAAAAATCATTATGAGTGTTTTTTTTGTTTTGTTTTGTTTTTTTTGTCGGAGCAAGGAGAGCCAAATTTTTCTTCTCCCACAGCCGAGCAACGTTAAGGTCATAAATTTACCTCTCTTACCATCAGAGCACTGACACCACTGCTGTCTGTGTATATATGTATGGGTATCTTGTGAGTTTGTGTAAGTCTGTGCTTATGTGTGTGCATTGAGCGCGTGTGGTGTATGTGTGAGTGTGTGTGTGTGTGTGTGTGTGAAAGATTTAGAGCAGCACTGTGATAAACATCTTAATCCCTTATAATT
>OMLB01015769.1:0-24806 GCA_900302555.1 Myripristis jacobus | reverse complement strand
TTTATTTCTTCCAATAAACTGAGAATGACGTGGCTTGGCAGGCGCTAAGTTCGCACAATATTTTCATGGAACACCATAAATAGATTGGTACGTGTTAGGAAAACAGCCTCCTCTCTAACCTGCTGTCTGTGTAGCTGTGGATGTCTCCTCCAAGCAAGAACAACTGCAGGCATGCCTGTGCCAAAAATAAGAAACGGATTTCCCAGGCATTAAATAGCACCCACGATTACCAAATGTGAACTACAATCAGATTTGATAAATCTCTTTCTGAAGCTGACCCAGACGCTCTCCATCCACAATTTGTGCTTTTATAGGGAGGTGCCTGCAGTATGAATACATACGTACTGAGGACAAAATGCAACAAATTTGTCATCTCCCCATCTTCTTATTTTAGGTGTGAAATGGCAGTTGCAACCCCTTAGTAAATCACAGCCAGAGCTAAAAAAGTATTTGCGATATTGCAAAATGTCAGTAAATGTGGCCCTAAATTGCTGAAAACAGGACACATGCCAGGAACGTTCTTTAATAAGAGCTATTTTATAGTGAAAATTCAATTTTAATTATAAATCACTATAACAGACTTTTCAACATAATAGACAACAGCTCTGATTTCAGATGCCACACAACGGGAGAATCTATCTCAGGATTCTTCATCAATCTGGTTTTCATAGTTTGTTGGGAGATGATATACACAGCTAAATCTTTTTATTTTAAGACAAAGCTCTCCAAGTGGGGAGCAAGTTACTGCATCAAGTGGAGGAGTTCAAGTATCTCAGGGTCTTGTTCATGGAGCAAATGAAGCAGGAGATTGAAAGGCGGAGGTGGGCAGTGGCAGCAGTTATGCGGTCGCTGTACCGGACTGTCGTGGTGAAGAAGGAGCTGAGCCAGGCTCTCTGAGGAAAAGCTCTCAATTTGCTGGTCAATCTTTGTTCCAACCCTCATCTATGGCCATGAGCTCTGGGCAGTGACCAAAAGAATGAGATCGCAGAAACAAGTGGCGGAAGTGAGTTTCCTTCACAGGGTGGCTGGATGCACCCTTAGGGATAGGGTGTGGAGCTCGGAGTAGAGCCGCTACTCCTCTGCATTGTAAGGAGCCAGCTGAGGTTGTTCGGGCATCTAGTTAGGATGCCTCCTGGCCGCCTCCCGGTGGAGGTGTTCCGGGCACAAGCAACTGGGAGGAGACCCCGGGGCAGACCCAGGACATTCTGGGGGGATTATGTATCCCGGCTGGCCTGGGAACGCCTTGGGATCCCCCTGGAGGAGCTGGTGGATGTGGCCCTGGAAAAGACCGTCTGGGCTGGCCTCCTCAGCCTGCTGGCACCATGACCAGGTTCCGGATAAGCGACAGAAAATGAATGAGTGAATGAATGAACAAAACATATGCTGGCTATTATATATTACATTGCCATATAAACAGCGCTTCTGTGTGCTGTGCATGCATTTTCCAGAAGATGCTGGTGTTCATCCATAAGGCAAGATTAGGAGTTCGGAAAATGACTGGAAGTTGGCTGCTTTTAAACATGTCACTGGTTGCTTTATACACATGGCCCATTAGAATAAAACGTTTTCTGTTGGGTGCAATAAATGACTTATTTCCAAAGAAGGCAGAGAAGCATGAGCAAACATACATATCAAATAATTAAAAAAAAAAAAAAGTTCTATTCTCATTCTTCTAGTAAACACATCTGACATACAAAAATTGTACGGATCATCAAAAAGTTAGAGGGCCAGTTATTCAAAGTTCCCAGCAAAGACCTGAGCCATCATAACTAACTTGTGCTGTGATTTGTAGGCCTAAATGTGTGTAATATTATGGGTACCAAGAACCTTTCCCAGCCATCTAAGCACATTGCAAAAGTAAGCAAAACAAATAAACAGGCCTAATGACAAATGACAGTATCAAAATGGCTTTCCCTTAAAAATTCAAAAGTAAAATAAAATAACATTTGGCTCACTTCTACCCTCTTCTGAACAAGACTGGCTCTTTATCCTGAGCAATAAATCTATCAGTAAATAAAGTCCTTATTGCAGAACCAAAGCAGTTAGGCATAATAAAAACAATGCAGTTTTATTAGATGAAAAACAAGGAGCTATCTGAACAAATAAGAATTCATTTTTAGCACGCCTTTTGCATGTATTTCTTTTTCTCCCTCATCTCTATCATTTTATCAATCCGCCTTTGGTTCAGTGAGAGAAAAGGCTTTTGACTGGCCTGCCAGTGCTTTGAACCTCAGCTGGAATGGAGTCAGTGCAGCAGACAAGAACATATGGAGGTGCTCATTGGTGAGTCTAGAACAGTATGTAGTTTTGATGATGTTATAGTGGAGAATGCAGTCTCACAGCTGTATGGGGAGGCAAAATGTGCTCTTGGTGCAACATTTGCTTGCAGATCAATCAGCTCCATCTGGAGATCATGTGCCCACTTGAAGGTCTTGGAGGAAGAGCTGCCCTCCAAGGCTGAAGCTGTCAAAGCAATCCTTGAAGTCTTCAATCAGCTTCTCTATGAAGTGAACTCGAGGAGAAACATCTCTCTCAGCCTGAATCTGTTGCTGCACTTTTGGGAAGTGTGCACAGCTTCCTTGAAGATCTTCCAATTTCTTCTGGAAGAACTGCTCAGATTTTATTAAATCACATGCTGAGTTGTTCTTGCCCAGCAGCTTAAGTTCATCAAGATGAGAGGTGATGTCTGCCATAAAAAGCAACAATATCCATGTTTCTTTCATTTCACAAAAACTGCAAAACTGTGTGGCCTTGTGACTGTTGAGTTGTAATAAAAAACCCAAAAGTGCTCCATCACTCTGCCTTTGCTCAGTCATACATTGTTGCACATAAGTAGTTTGACTACACTTGTATCAACATCTTTCAAGACTTCTCTAGCACATGGTGTTGATGTGATAAGGATGCTTTGAGAACGTTTACAAGCTTCATCATTGTGTTCATGACTTCAGGATGCTGTTATTCTGTCTGAGTTTACCCACAGCCAGTCAACAGCCTACAGATCTGACACACAAGAAACACAACACTGTAAAAAATTGCGGAGGGAGGGGATAAATACATTACATAGCCTGATATTTCACCACTGTAAAAAATGATGATTCAAACAGCTTTCACTGTTTCTTAAGTCAGTGGACAGCTGATTACTATTAAAAAAAAAAAGAAAAAAAAAAGCAATTTGGCAATATTTTACAGTGCAAAGTTCCACCAGTAAAAAGACAGTGTATAGTATGCAAGGCTTTAGATTCAGTCATATCACATCCATATATGGTTAGTAAATCGTAAATGATAAAAATCGTAAATAGCACTTTTCTAGTCTACCGACCACTCAAGCTCAATGTTTGCCTCATATTCACCGATTCACACACGGATGGCAGAGGCTGCCATGCAAGATGCCAAACTGCCCATTAGGAGTAGTCAGGTTTCAGTATCTTGCTCAAGGACACTCCAACCCGCTCTCTGGTGGAACCAGGGATCAAACCAGGAACCCTCCGATTACCAGACGACTGTTCTATCTCCTGAGCCACGCCACCCCAAATAGTAGTACATAGTTGTTACTTTTTTAAACACAAGTTCAGGTATCGGAATTGGTAATGGTAAGGAAAAACTTCTATTGGAGTGTCTCTAATGACAGAATTCCTTCTTCTCGGTGTGGTAAAATGCACCGTGAAATCCACCATAAGCTGGGTATTATCGCTTACATCTGTAGATTCATCAAGAACTACAGCCAGAGATATGCTTGTTTTTAACTTGGTCTTCACGTACGCATGATGGCTGCCTCACATATCCTGCATCCACTTGGAGAGCTGGCTGTGCCTGTCCACAAAAAATAACACTACAGTCCAAACAGACACAGGATATGCGGGGCAGCCAATATATAGCCAGAGTCATGCAAAGTACGCTAAGGCTATTCAAGGTGCACTTTGAATAGATGCATCAAGCTGCAATTGGAAATCTTCTGCTACTATTTCAGTTTTTCTTGTGGCTGTTGTGGCTGATATTGGGATTTGCTTGATTTTTTTCCACACAGAAATCTTTGTGTTTGCCATCAATAATGTTTCAGCAACAGTATTCATGAACTCTTGTTGTTGAGCAGTAAATGAATGGAAGAGGACTCAGCCTTGACTGATCATATTGGACTATAAGTTTATTGATTTTCCATGCCTTCACCTCAGATTTTGGTGAGTATGGTTCCTCAAAGTGCCAGTGCTTACTTTTGTAGTGACATTTCACATTGCTGCTTTTTATAATCACCACAGTTACAGACAGACAGGCTTGGTACTCACTGCAGGAAGCATAAATGCATATTTATCTGTCTACTCATCCCCGAAAGCTTGATTTCTGTGTAAACTTTTCTGACTTTTGAGCACACCATTTTGTCTTCTCAAGTTTCCTGCTGCACAGTTGCTTTGACTGGCAGAGGTGGCTGAGTAATTTAAATACTGAGGACTGAACAAGACTAAGTGATATGATACAAGCGACAACAGCTAAAAAAAGTTTGGGAAATGCTGCGTGGTCCGGAAAGAACCATTACTGGATCTGGACCTGGAATAAAGTCGGCTAATTGGTCATGCCTGGTGCAAGCTTTTTTTTAGGTCTCATGCCCCTCAGCCAGGACACTATAGACTTACATTTGACTCATTTAGATGAACACTGTGCAAACACAAGCAAACCAGGAATTATAATGTAAAGTCACTCACAAATACCTAATTTATCAGACAGTGTTTTGGATACCTGTCATCTTTCCAGGTTAGGAATTTTTGCATTTGGAGAGTAGGGGGAGTAAAAACAAATTAAATAAATGTGATTTAAGTTTAGTTACATGTGACAGATTCATCTGTTCTCTGAACTGGCCATCTTTGGTTTTCATGCCAGGCAAGAACTCATGATGAAATAGCTGAAAATAAGCATCACATGTGGTTTCTGGAATAATGGCAAAATCAAACATTAAAGCTTGCAGCTGCATGAGCACCAGCAAGAAGCAGCATGATTTGTTAACAGTATTTTTAACAAGTATTTTTTCTTAGATTTGGTCATGGTCATTGGTCATTTTGAGAAGCTGATTATGAAAGCATTACTGGGTTTGAAAATCCAATAAGCATTTTGACATTTAATACTAATTTTACTTGTGCAAAATTGCATTTTGTTTGTGCAACATAACAAGGATACAAGGATACAAGGAAGTTTATTGGTCATTATACAACAGGTTGTATAATGTAATTAAAATGTGTGTCATAAAAGTATCCTCTCAACCCACAACCTTGATCTACGCCATGTTAATGAAGAAATTTCTGTATGAAAAGATGGATTTTCAGGCCTGCAAACTACTAACGGGAATGGAGATGTGCATATGTGGAACACCAGACCGCTGTGGACCCTTAATAGGCGTCTTTCCACTGCAGTGTCTTCGAGCCACATGGTGTTAATGGCCCTCAGCCACAAGCCACGAGAACAAAAACTATTCATGTTTCCACTATCATGACGATAACCCCGCAGTCTCGGCCTGTCAATGCATGCAAGTAGGAAGAGGGAAGCGAGTGGTTAGTCTGTACACCCGGAGCCAAATAACTACTGCAGAACTATCTGCTTTGGGACTTTTCTCTGGACGCCACTCTGTGCATTGTGTGTTTTCACTGCCTTCTACTCAGACCTGTTTTTTGTTGTTTTTTTTCAATTTTTCGTGGACCTGTCCCATTAGATCCCCACCGCTGCCAGCTCTCTCACTATGTAGCACATAACGTCCTCATTTCAGTAAACACGATTTAACGTTGGGCATTATCCTTTGCCCAGATAGTCAGCAGAGCCCTAATGTCCTCGTGTGACCAGGACTGTCGTTTGTTCTCCATTTCTCTTTTCTCTATTATTTCTCTGCTACAAAAGCAAGGTGCTGCGCTGGCATCTGTACTTATCAGCTGCACCGGTTTCCCGGCCTATGACCATCAACTTTGCCTCAGACCTTGGTTAGCCATGTCTGGCCCATGAGTATTTGGTGGGCCACTAGCACCTGGAAACTGCCCCCCCACATAGGCGCCATCAAAGACCGTCTGTGACAATGGAAATGAAACTGGCCTCGGCACACACTCGCACGCCTGCATTAGGTGTGACAGTGGAAATTGTGATTGTGATTGTACAAGCTGTCACTGTGATGACGTACATGGTTGATGTAGCACTCAAGCAAGACATGAAAAGGTGGTTGTATTCGCTGCACAGTGCACAGTGGTTGAAATTTAGGTTGTGTTGTGTATACAGGTTGTACAGTGTATACACTGTGTAGACTTGTGTATTCAATTTTATGGCCCAGTTCAGGGAAACAGCCTGTAACTAGCCCTTCAAACCCGAACACACTCACCCTGACCTCCCAACTCTCTACCATATCTGCTGACCGGCCTGCCTCTTCACAGTCTCTACATGTCTATACGTAGGCTATGTATTGATTTGTAAAACATTTTACCTCCACTGCATATAAATACAGGTGTATGTATCATTTTTAATAGGATGACCTCTGCAAATGGTATACAGTATAAGGTAATAAACATACCAGATGTAATCACACAACCCTGATCTGTTTAAATTATAATTTATATAATTGCTTTAAAATGGAATTAGTACCTTTCAAGTGTAGTATAACCTCTGCAAGATAAGTGGTGAGGAAAAAAAAATCATGAACTATAATAAAATAATACATAATCCTACCTTTTGATGTTCCACATTCAGAGCTCTTAAATATGGAATATGAGTCAAGGTTTCCTTACTACTTTATTGGCCTTTTTGCATTTCTAATAGTCTGCAGCATTAGCATTTCCATCTAAAAGCTTGGGGAACATCATTTCTTGTAAGGAAGTTGCAAACAAGACTCTTTAAAGCTAGAGCTTCACCTAAAGATATGTGGAGCACCGTGACAACTAAATAATTCTCTACTTTGCAGAAATGATATAAAATGCTTAACAGAGCCTTTTCCTGTTTTACTCCAGAATCATAAACATATGTTGCAGGGAAATGTGAAAGCTCCAGCAAAATATTTCAGGGCAGTTGTGGGAAAAACAGCGGGTTCTATGCCCAAAGAGGGGTCTCTTGCCAGAGAGTGTGATTAACTCCCAAAAGGATTCATTAGTCTACCTGGCCAAAGGGTAAACTGCATATGGGCCATGCCATCTGGTAGATCCCTTGACCACTCTTGCCAGCATTTCTAAAGTGAGGAGATTCCAGCCAGCACTCTGTGCCAAACAACAAGCCAACAGATTATGAAGTAAAGAGAAAGAAGGAAAGAAAGAAAAAAAAGAAATATTCACCCATGCTGAAAATTCCTAACAAGGTGTACTGATGCAGTTAATTAAATTAATTCCTTCAGTGTGTGGCAGGCCATATTGCACCATGAGCTGGTGAGTTTTAATTCAGTTCCATTCTCCAGAAAACAGATTTTTAAAAGACTGTACAACTGTATTGGCATTATGTAAGTAACTGACATTTCGATTGAAATCAGTCATTTTTCCTGGTTCAGCTCCATGTCAGACCCCTGCTTGTTAGTGGTGTTTTCACACCACAGCACAGTCAAGCTCAATAACTGGCAAACACCATGCTGAATGAATCACATTTACAGTCATTGATCTACCATCACATTCCAGTGTCATTCGAAGCTGCCGCTGGAACATTGCCTCAGTCTGGATGGTCGCTCTTCCCTCCTTGCATACTCTCCTCTAGCTGCTGCAGTGCATTAATGTGCATAAAGACCCATTAACTTCAAAGCAAGGCACAGGACTGTAGTAACAGGTCCGTGCTCTTGGCTTCTCAATAGACCCACGGAATTTGACTGAGCCAGGTCTTCATGATTCCCTCAAGGGATAATTATGGTTATTTTCAACTGGGGCCTTATTCTCATGTTTTTTCCTAGTCATTACAAATTTTCATTAGTTACTTTACCTCAAAGGTTTAAGCAGCTTCATTTCACGGGGCAAGTCGCGGTCATATCTGATTGGATGATGTATGATGATTCATTTGTTGTACCTGAATCCAAAATTAACCACAAACCAACCACAGCACATATTTCTCGCTTTTTGAAAGTGCACGTGTATATTAGTCCATTACAATTAATTACAATATTACAGAACATCTGGACCTGAACAAACAGGAGAGCTGCAAGCACTGGGGCATTCAGCACTAGCTTCCCTCCCATCAGCAGCAGAGCTTCTAGCATCCTACCATTTTTTCACCTGAATTTCAGATGTTTGGGGTCGATGCTCGTCCATCTTTGGTTTTAACAGATTAAATTAATAAATTATTTTTGTTAGGAAGCTTTTAATGCACTTACAGTATCATTACAAGTTGTCGTCAACTCAAGTAACTTCATCCTCACTTCATCTAAGAGAAGAAAAACTAGTGCCACCATAAATGACAGCGAAATGCAGTACAGACTCACACTGAGCTGAAATGAAACAAGTGCATGGGACACACACTGGTGTTTGTGGTGAAATTATATCCAATAATCCTAACCACCAGATATATAAAGTAGGATAATACCAAAATTTAGGGAACAATTAATGTTGTTCCCGACCTCAGGGCGATGCACAAATACTGTTGGGACAGCATCTGCTCTTAACTTTGCCTTTTCTGTCCTCCATGTGCGCCTTCAAAATATATATGGTAAATCATTGCATAATGTTGTAATTTGTTACCAAAAATCAATGCTATCATACAGCTCTCCAGGTTTTGTTTAGAACCATGTGGAGGCTGCATGATTCACGTGATCCTCTAACGTTTTGACGATTAATTGGCACGCCTCTCTGTCAAGAGCTCTGAATGGAGCCGTCCATGGATCTGAATCTTTAATCCAAAATAGCGCCTAGTGCATCGTGGCTATGCTGTGAATGAGGCCAGTGGCTTGCTATTTTCAGAGTGAAAAATTGTTTCCATGGCATTTGTTATATGTCTTAGAGGCAACAACATTATGTAGTTATTAGAGAAGCTGGTAGGTTCACACGAGCTACAATGTTTTCACACATAACATCTAAAGCTCTCTGAACATTTAACCCCTTACGAGCCTGCACCCTGCCTGATATCCTCAGACAGGAACCTGCTGACTGTGTGGTGAGCGGGCTTTTACTGTCAGGGCTCTGTGGCTCTGGAACGACCTGCCAGGAGCTCAGGCAAAGTCAGTATCACCTTTTAAAACTCTTTAAGACTCACTTTTACTGTAAAGCCTTTTATGATCTAAACTTTTATTAATTTGACCCCTAATTTATTTTTACTATTATCACCTGATTTTAATTATTGTTTTCATCCCATTTGTGTTTTATTTTGGGCTCTACTGATTGTCTGGTTTTATTGCTTTCGTTTGTGAAGAGAATGATTTCAGTCTATCATTACGATTGTGTTCATGAATTCGACTATCTCGGCAATGAGGTTCACTTGAACAGAAAGTGAGCAATTGTGCACCACATGAACGCCTATTACATCATTTAAATATGCACAAATACCTATGGCACACTCTGGTGCTATTTTCTTGGCAGGGCGGTTGGCTGTGCATTTCACCCTGTGTGGATGCTTTGTGAATCACTCGTTTTCTCTTTCTCTTATTTGCATGGGTTTAGCAGCGCAAAAGCCACACAATCCTTTTGTGAATTAACCACTGAGTGTGTAGTGGAAAGCGGCTCTCTCTGAGAACTAGAAGTACATGAAGCTGTACAGTGAAGTGACAAACTTTTGAATCCAATCAATCATCGCGATGTGGAAAAAACTAGAGCATTGAGGCCCACGTTGAAAATGAATCTAATTATCCTTTAACATTTAGCAGGCAGGCAGGGGGCAAAGAATTACTCCATATGTCAGTGCACAACTGTGGCAGCCTCTCGTTTTTTTTCTCTCTTTCTCTGTCTCTTTGGGCTGAAAGGTTCAGTCAAGTTCAGCACAATGGACAGAAAGAGCTAAGAGGTAGGCTGAGCCGCAGCTCCCCGTGAAAGACTGACGCCTTTATCTTTGCGATGTATTAGCTCAGGTAGAGCTCCCACTCCTCGCACATCTGGGCCACGACTGTCCTTTCTGTATTTGCACTGCAGCACTTTAAAGAGGCCTTTTATTCAGCTGACATGACCTACATTAGAGGGCAGAGGGAAGATCAATCACATTCACGGGGAGAATTAAAGAGTGTTGAATGATGGAACAGGAATCCCAATATTTAATATTTTATGAAAGTAAAAATACAGATAAAAGAATCTGAGCAAAATAGATTAAAACCAGCAGGCATTGTAATAAGATTTGTAGTAACAGTTTGAACTCAATTACATAAAGGTTTAGTACTAAAGATAATATATTCTTCCTGAGAGCAAAGGTGGATGACTTATGTTGTAAAGTCAGTATACACAGTGAATGTTATCTGCAGGCAAAAACATTTGTGTTGGGACAATGAATGTTAACCTCCTTGCTCTAAAAATATCTATTATAATTTAAATCAAAACCGGAATAGGAATAGTGAAAAGTCTTCGAAGGACTTAAACAGCATGATATATTTTGTCACTTCTTGCATTTTGATGGCTCGGTTCATTGACCACTTCAAAACTGACTCTACTCTTGCAAATTTATAGATATCACATAATTCTAACAAATTACATTGCAGTAAATTTAAATGATTTGTGGTACCCACGTCATTGGTTGATAAAATTGTCACTTTTAAAAAGTGGATTGTCTCTTATTAACTCACTGAATGGTAAATGTTTTTCCCTCTTTTTTGTTTATCGCCCAAAATGCATGCACAGCATTATATTATATAGGGGCAATATGAACTGCACATGATACTGAAAACTGAACACACTTTCTTTTTTGTGACAGAGCACAATAATAAGTAAACTTACTTTACTTGTTATTGTTTAGTGCTTTGCTTACTTACAACTTTATTTTGTTCTTCCGATTTTCTGCTCTTAAAAGACAGTGGAAGAATTTCAGTTAACACTGGCAGTTTATGAATAAAGCTCTATTTTTTTTTTTTAGTAAATGATAACATTTAATTGATAATGATGGAGAAACAGAGTATGTTGTATACTCTGTTTCTCATATTTTAATAATTGGAAAACCTTATGAAAAAAATGGAATTTGAAAAAAAAAATCTCATCAGGTGTGTATAGTAACTGCTCTGTGTATTTGCAAAGAAAATGCTTTATAAAGTGTTATTATTTATCGACAAAAAATTTGAACCTGAATCTATATCCAGTTACTGTGTTAAATCACATCTGTCTGTATATGCAAGTGGGAAAAGTGCATCAAGCTCGATTGATCTTACTGCTGCTTTGCCATCTGGATTTCCTCCCTATTGCCCAAATCACCCACTTTCAACTATTTCCACTGGGGCTTGAGACCCAAATTGAATATGTCCAAACAAGATGACACAGATAATTCCCACAGTCAGATCCCACCATATGTTACTACACTTGGAGACTACTAAAAGATTCCCAACTTTTAAATAACTTCAAGAATTGGAAAATTGCACAACAGTGACGGACGGATACATTCATGTTTCAGAATGTGGCATGAACCCCTGAGGTTAAGCTTAGTCCATGAGTGAGGGTTTTACTTTTACTTAACATGCCACGATGGAGTGAAACTTTCCGGTTAGTGACTGATTGTGGAAATTCACAACTTACTCCACAACTCCTCCAAGTTCAAAGCAGTATTTCAAAAGGATTTTCACAAGGTTGTCTTGGATCGGCAGTGTGAACTCTGCCCGCCATCAGTATAACCTGAAGGCACGGCAGGGTGATAAAGAGCTCTGCCAGCCACATTTACCATGTCTCGATAATATGTGCAATATGCCTTTCATCAGCTGTGGGTACATTTCATTGCAGGACTATAATTGCCAACATGGGTACAGAACAGCACCGAACAGTTTCAAAAGGCATGCCATTATGCACAATGACAAAACGACACCAGCAGCTTTCTTGTGCAAAACATATCCTGTGACCTAAATGAAGTGTTTCTATGACCCGCTGTGGAAAAGTGGTCAACAGGTCAATTCGGAGTGGACTACTGGTGTGTGTGTGTGTGTGTGTGTAGCCTTTATTTTGCGGTGTACTCGTACAGCGCTTAACTACTGTTTTCCACTGCAGTGTGTAAGTTACAGTAGCTTCATAGATGGAGAGGAGATACAGTTTAAATGTGCTGCATTTTGCAAAAACTCCAGGTTACAAATGGGAGGTCAGTTATCAGGTTTCTCCAAACGTTCCCTGGACTGTCGCCTCGGCCAATCGCAGTGCTGCAGCCTGTGGCCCGCAGACTGACACCGGCCTTTTGCAGTGGCGACTTCCCCGAGACTTCCCCAGACCCGTCTGCTCGGGCAGAACTGGGTCGGCCAGCTCAGTGGGCCCTTCAGAAATGCAAGTAAGGGTTTACAGAAATCTAGATATCTTATGTGGCATGATCATGGCATTTTTAAAAATGCGGCTGACACACTGCTGTCTAGACAGCAAAAGAAAGAAATGTTACTTTATTTCATAAAACTGGCTCTTAAGATGTGTGAGGACTGAGATTTAATGAGGATGAGCAAATATAGACTCTGAGGCAAGACCAGTTGAGAACTAGTCCTCTGAAGAATCTCAGTCCCACACTGGAAAGACTAAGACTCTGAACCTGTACCTAACATTCCTCATGTCTCTTAATTATCAATGTGTGATTTGCATGACCCAATGCTTTCACCTTTTCACTCACAATATGATAAATAACAGGCAGGTATAAAGAGATACACACAGCACAATACTTATAGATTGATTCAACTATAATGTGGTGCAGCTTTTAGCTTTCACATTACCATTCTTTGCCACATATCAGTTTCAGCTTGCTCTGTGTACACATGCATTGAGGTATGTTCATTCTTACTGCATTGTTTTTTTTGTGTGAGGTATATACAGATGCACACATTCTTTGCATGGCTACACATAATTTATAAATTTTACTCCAGGTTTAGTAGATCCGGTGGCCTTTTGCCAAGCTGGTCATCCAGCACCTCTACACACCTAAAAACCATGCACGCAAAGCGAAATTTTAAAATAGACCCTCTGTTACCATTAGTGACAAGTCTTTCACATTAAACATGTTACTTACAGCAATTTAACAGTAATAACACATTGCCATAATCATTTTGATAATTTGCGTAATTCCTGTAAACACTGTGATGTAAAGTTACTGCACAAACCAATGAGAGTGTAGCCACTCTTCACATGCAAACGGATCTAAAGTTTTGAGAATTTCTTGGAATGGGGGGTGAAATAGGGTGATGTTGATGGAAGAAATCACTCGTTACATGTTTATTCTCTTCAGTCAGATTTAGGTCAAAACAAATGTGGAGGGAGAAGAGCAACAAATAGCAATATGCTCTTTGTGACAAGAGGCATTGGGCTTTATTGTAAATATGGCTTAATACTAACAATACCATTGGCATGAGACATACAGTGGGATACCAGTTGTTTTGACAATGGTCTCACTTATTTTTAGCAATCATGCCAGTATATCTCAATTAATTTGACAATGATATACTGGCATTTCAAAATGCTCCACCTATCATTTTCTGATTAATTCCCTATCTAATTTGATGCACTGAGTTGAGTTTAATTGCAATTCTTAGTACATGGTTTTAGCGTCTTAAATGATGAGACATCTTTTAAAAGACTGTACTGGTGATTTTAAATGGTTGGTGCATTTGCTACAATTTACCAATAATTATTTATATTGCAATCCCCCCATTTTCAAATTTGAGTTCAAATTTGAAAACCTTACAGTGTTCTGCTTCTGTGGCTAATAGAGTTGTCGCCATTCATAAACCACGGAACTAATAATGTAAAGCAAAAGTTTCCCCAGGGACTGTTTTCTGGAGGAGAGACAGTTTCACTCTATCCAATTTCAAATGGTGAATGGGCTGCATTTCTATGGCGCACTTCTGGTCTACCCTCAACTCAAAGTGCTTTACAATGTCTGCCTCACATTCACACACACACACACACACACACATACACACACACACACATGGCAGAGGCTGCCAAACTGTCCATCAGGAGTGGTTAGGGGTTCAGCGTCTTGCTCAAGGACACTTTGACACAACCTCTGGGGGAGTCAGAGATCGAACCAGGAACTTTTTGATTACCAAATACCCGCTCCAGCTCCTGAGCCATGCCACCCCTTTTAGTCATCAAAACACAACAGTGCTGCTGCTCACAGGAAGTTCATTTCGGTGAAATTTAAGTCTGGAGGGATTAGCAGAAATGTAAAATATTTAGCAGATATTGCACCAAGCATGCAGAATCTCTGGTGTGGCTGTTTAAGCTTTCTTTTATAATCAACAAATTTTGCAACTGTTCCTCTTGATCTATGATATTCTTTGCCAGTACTTGCTTGATGACATTTTGATAAAATTAAACAATGTCAAAACCATGAAAGGACAACATGAACAAAATAAATAAATAAATATTATCCTAAACTTTTATTTATTTATTTAGTTAGTTAGTTAGTTAGTTAGTTATTTAATCATTTATTCATTTATTTATTTATTTATTTTCTGGTATGACCCCACTCACATTTATGTAAGATAAGAATCAATAACAGAGAGTAGTCTGACAAGAACCTAGTTTTCAAACTAAAAGTTGCTCGGACTGTGACAGTCCACTCCCTGGCAGTATAATCTTACACGGTCATCAGCTCGGATTTGAGATTTTGAACTGATGGCCTTTTGTTTTACCCTGGTAAACATCGAACTGAATGTAGCATGTTCCCCCTTTGCTCCATCATTTCAAAATGGTTTGGGAGTGCCCAATCCGACACAGCTCAAAACACTGTGTTTTTGTTAACTTTTCAAAAACAAGGAATTTATTCAAGTGGGGGAAATATAACTGACATGTTTTCCTGTTTTTCAAGGAAGCTCCCAAAAGCATGTTGAAAGCTTCAAATTACATGGTTCAACATCATACTTCAATGTTCTGTTGAGAAAAGAGCACAACACAGAGACCAGACCTGACGCCCCCTTCAAGTGCTCTCAGATACATGATTAGCACACATGAACAAGCCACCCATAAAAGCATTAACCACGTGGGAAAGTCCGAATTTTTGCTGACATCCTAATGCCTGAGATGTTACATTTAAGAACGTAAATGGAAATGTGCAAAACTAATTATTTATATGGAATCTAAACAATAATATTTATTGAGGGTCTTTACACACTTAATCCTACTCGGGGTGGCAGGGGGTGGAACCTGTCTCTGCAGTGGATGGAGGCAGCAAGACACCCTGGACAGGACTATCTGTGTTAGTCCATTACAGTGCTAACACAGATGGACAGACCCAGACTCAGACTTATGGACAATTTAGTCTTCAACTCACCTAACTTGTATGGCTTTGGGCTGTGGGAGGCAACCCTTGCGAACACAAGGAGAGAATGAAAACCACTGAAAACACACTTAACCACTGAGCCACCGTCCCATTCAAACAATTGGCACTTTCAGACCAGAGGATTTTTTTCATAGTTGATGATCGCAGTTCTTTGAGGGACTTTTTTAGCTTCGACTTTAGGGTAGGCACTCTCAAAGCACAAGAGGCACAAGAGTGGCATAATTTACGGTGATTGGTGCAGACATAAGCGAATGTTGATTGGCCAAACGCACAAGCAACCGGTACTTTTCAGATATATGACCCAGAACCTCCTGTCCCGTATGTCTGTTCTCCTCTCCCACTGTGAATTGTGAGAAAGTTTCAGAGTGACAGACGCAGAGCGTCCCCATAACCACAGTAACTCACTTTCACCTGCCTGTGTGCATTTCTCACATTTCCCCTCGTAGTCCAAAAGATTTGACACTAGTGGCTTTCTAAATAAAGTCACTAATTGCCTATAAAGACCAGAAATATTGCAAAGTCTACCGAGAATTGCTACATTTGCCACAAAATATTCACATACTGTACGTGCTCATAATTGACATTCATATTACATATTTTGGCAATAAAAAAAAGACCCGGAGCTGAGGAAAAATAACCAATGGCTATAGCCCAGGCAGGCCCTAAAAACAACCCTAGTGCTCGCAAACCCTAATGCTAGTAGACTAGAGACAGGCTACACTTACTGTAATGTGATGCGCTGTCAAGTAGCAGTCAGTCAGTGTGTCAGTGAACAAGCTGACAGCTGACCTTTTCAGATGATGCCAAATCTAGCGGGATTCAATAAATCAGACACCATGATTAAATTCAAGCAAACTTTAGCATATAACCTCTTTGGACGAATGTTCGTACTGAAAACAAGCTCCAAAATGTAATACCTTTGAAAATGGTATTTAAGACTGTTTAATACTTTCTAAAGGCCTTAATTTGATCTAAGATGATTTATCAACTTGTAATACTTTTCAAGACCCTGCAGACACCCTATATCAAATCCAAGCAAAACAAAGTAAAAATATTGTTTATTGTGATATTTTAACCAATATTACTCACCTCAGTCTTCACCTCAACTAACATCACTTCAGCTAAAAGCATAACAAATGCATGCCGACAGCACTAAAAGGCTTCGAAATCTTCGAAACACATGACCTACTGTACTAGATCCTTGATTTAGAGGCTCAAGCACTGACCTTTTCATAAGCCACTATTTTCCTGCCACAGAGGCAAAACATCTCCTCTATGGTCCTAACATTGCCTTCCTCCATTTCGACTTATTCTAAGCCCATTTTATATGCATTACTGCTCCTATGAACATTTCTCCCGTTCCTTGATGATACCCCCTGAACAGTCATTTGACGCCATATGTGCACACCAAACTGTGAACCTATATGCTGCATGTCAAAGGTATTGGAGGATCTCACAAGTCCAGCACTTCAGCTGAGGTCATGGCAGCTATCTGCAATCCTTGCAGTTTATTAAAACAGATTCATGCTATAGTTTCATGTTACTGCCATAGAACTTACATTATCCGTTTCTTAACAAACAGTTGGGTTTTTTTCAGCTCATGTTGAAATGATAAAGCAGTAGCATATGAATTTCCAAATCATACCCACTCATAAATGAAAAAATAAAGATGTTTCAGAGTTGTGAATAACGCCTGGCCATGCTGTAACTTGCATCTACCCCCAGTAATGTTTTAAATATTTTGAAAAAACTATTCATGTAGAAAAAGCTGTGCCCACATGCATTTTCACTGACATCACTGGAGAATGCATATTCATCAAAAAGCACTAAACGGGGGCTTTACTTAATAATTAAATCACGGTAAAAAAAAGAATTCAGCTATCATAAGTGATTATTTCTTGTCCCTGATTTTGCCGCTTAACATATTAGTGTAATTAGACCAAAATGATCAGATAAAAGCATGGCACAGATAATAGAGGCTACTGTTTGTAATAGCAACATTTATGCTCGCTGCTAGCAGTACCATAAGACATCTATTACTAATTCCACAGCCACATATGAATAAAAAAGAATCCTTCACATAATATCTTCAAAGAAAGCTTATTTCTCTTGCCACTTTAGAAGCAGCTTTGGTGAGTCAGAATATTACAAAGAATCAGCAGTTAGAGCAGATATTCAAGTTCACAACAGTAATTCAATCAGTCCAGTCTGGCCAGAGGTAAGACAAGAACTATCACTTCTTCTTGTCATATGACAAACCTCCAAAAGCACAAGTCGGGACAGGGCTGCCTTCCTGGAGTTCAGTCTTTAACTGCAGTGCATCTGTCTGTATTCATTCGGTCTGGGTATTCAGCTCAGGTGAAAACCCATCTATACAGTCTAAGCTATAGTATATCAGGGCTGACTGGCATTCCCTTTTTGAGCGAGACAGGCATTCAAGCAATCCCTGACCTGCTGGTAGTTTCTTGTCCAGTGTTTCGCCTGGCCTGTCTATTGTAGTGTCCCTTCCTGCAGAGGAAGCAACAGTACATTTCTGCAAAACACAAGCACTAACACTAAAAATATCACTAATGTGAAATCATAAGTAATATGACAGTCATGTATAGATGTTAAAAACACTACACATAGCCCACATACACATCCTAAAAGATCACAGGCTATTCATCAGCCAGGTCACCCAAAGCCAAACTCAACAACTCGATATTCCCTGATCTTTCCTGCAGGATGACTGCAACTTAGATGCTTATTTTACATGTTTATTGATCATATTTTCAAAGCGCACTAGTAGGCAGGGTGTATCTGACATTGCTTTAAGTTAATAAAGCCATGTTTTAAAGCATTAATTAACACATATTAATGTGTGAATATATGCTTTTTGATGAATATGCAGTTGCATCAACACATTCACAAACACTCTCCCTACAACCTTGGTTTTCTACATTCAATGGCTACCATGCATTCATACTCACATCAGCTATTCAAATGTTCGAGGGAATGTTTTTGATGGGGGAAAATATGGCAATGGCAATATATTCCGTAATATATTGCCATTTGAAATTCACTGTGAAATTAAGTTTTAAATGTTTGATTTAATGATGTGGTGTTATCTAATCTGACCTGTTTTCAATTCACCTCAGCTATTTCCCTCAGTCAGGAAACCATCTGTAGGGCTCTGCTCTCTCTAGTAAGTGCTTCCAGTTCTCAGAATCAATAGGGTGGTCCACCAGTAGGACACAATTGTCTTTAATACTTAAAAGTAAGAAAACGACTGAAAAACTGCATGATCTCAGTTTGCTGGTGTATTTCATCAGGTCGGCTTCTTATTAGGAAGGGAAGAGGGAGAGACATACGGCGGGGTTAAAGCTTTGCACTTGAGCTCTGGATTCATCGTGCTAACTGGTGCATGACTCAGTCCTAAACACAACAGCTGGTGGTCTGAAGAGCCCCCGGTAGAGCCCCAGGGTGGGCAATGACCAGCCCACTCGTTTACTGGCAGCTTACACAGGGGACAGAAAACAGCAGGGTACTGGGAGCAGGAGACAAGCCTGGCTTCTTTTCAGATACTCGCACTCTTGAGGAGCAAGAGAACAAAGATGTGCCCAGCAGCGTCACAGTTTCCTATAGGACTTACTAATAACACTAACTAATAATAACAATATTAAATAATATCGATGCACGATAATATTGGTGTGACATCGAAATATCAGAAAATTTCAAACATTTGCCAATATGTGAAATAGGTCAAATCTGCCCTGGTTGTGGCTGTTGTCAGGATTATCTCGGGCAGAGCATCATCCAAGCCTGTTTCAGTAGGATGCATCTTACAGTTTTGTTTGAAAGAAAGTGTTATATAAATATATGTACGGCCTGTTTTACATAACCTAAGTTTAACTCGTTTTCTTATTTTGCCCGGTGGAATGTGTACATTTTGAAAAGCATTGTATTTTATGTCTGCATCTGCCTTCACATGGAAAAAAATATGTGCATGTATCGGTATCGGCATCAGCCAAAAGAGTTGGAAAAATACCAGCATGTCGGATAATAGCAATAAACCCAATATCGTGCATCCCTTTTAAATAATAGTAATCATCATTGTTATCATTATTACTAGTGACAGTAGTGGTCCCAAATCTTGATGGTCCGGGACCACACCCCATAATTGTTCCGCCTGGACAGCTCACAACCTTTTTATGGTGTTATGGTTTGTTGTGGCTGCTGTATCTCGGTGTCCTGCCCGATCCTGTGTGTTATTTAAATCATTCAAAAATTTCAGCAGATCAAAGCGATTGTACGGGATGCGCTTTTATTCAGTGAGAGAAAAGCAAATGTAGAAAAATGCTAAAGATGTGTTACAGATAAATTTGTATTTGTTCAAAATAATCAGCTTGTTGTTCGAGTGAAACGGCTGTGCTTTTGGTATGCCTTATGTTACCTCAGTTTTGCAGCAGGCATTTTGATACTTTTAAGAGCTCAGGATAAAGATCCAGTTTTGTTCAGATAAGGACTGAAGCGTGCAGTATTATATTTTCATTTCTATTTTTCAGGGGAACTAATTTCGATACTTTTATTGGTGCGCGTAGGCGTGCTTATTTATTTTTTCTTACAATGTGGGCTGGGAAACGTGCTTAGTTTTGAATTGTGCTTTATTACATTTTATAATTATGTACACATATAGATCCTCATTACCACATCCACATAGGTCTACAAATCACAACAAAAGTTAGATATGATGGCTTTTACCTTTGATGGGGACTTTAAGTAACTGAACCTCTTAAAATTTTAATTGAATACCCCTGTTATATGGTATTTGTACTGGTGTAAAACTGCTAGTTTGTACATTGCAGATTGAGGTTTTCTCAAGCCCCAATCATCGATATTCTCACAGGGACCTCTTAAACTCAAACCTGTCATTTTCTGCTATTAAAGAGTACCTAGATATTATCTCAGCTTGTCACATTTGCACTGATGGCAGATTCCCTGGAGTCCCACCATGTATTCCTGTTCAAATCACTGAACTCTGTGAACCCAGATATCTTCTACAAGACTGCCCTGCTTATGGCACTCTCATCTGCCCAAAGGGTGAGGGAGGGTGATTTAAATGCACTGCTGGTTCATCCCTCCTGTACCTTTTTCGCTCCAGATGAATTCTGATGGTGCCTTTGCAACATGCTTCATTACAAACCAGTCCTCGTCAAATACAACGCACTTAGCCATCACACATGCACAGTACAATGTATACTGAACCATTCAAAGGTGACTAAATTATGGCGACAATTTTAGCAAGTAATTTTTTTTTTTTTGTCTGCTTGAGTGATCAAACCCTTCTCTTTCCCATCCACCTGCCTCACTCTCATTGTTACAACCTGTTGTTAAAAGATTTAATGTGCATTCGATTTTTTATTTAAAAAAGGAATTATTATAAAATGAGCCTACACAAATAGACACTGGGAGAAAGTAGAATGAAAGGCACATGCAGGCACATTTAAACCTGAGGAGAGGGAGCTAAAGGTGAGGAAACATAAGGCAAGCACCTCATATCTTCTGAGAGAGTGTTGTGGTACTCCCAAGGCATTTCACTGCTATCCTATTCCATTATATTATGTTATAATTCTAGTGCAGGAATCTGGGCCTGAGGTGAGAGCAGTCATGCACATTTTTATATTGACATAAAAATAATACGGGTACACAATTAGTCTCTTTATCTCAGAGGCTGTAAATGAGATCACACACTAAACTGGGCAATCTAATTGACATAAACTTTGTAATAAAGCGTGGAATAAAACATATGCTTTGCTTGCATGTCCTGTACAGGCCAGCATCTACTGGTAACTGGGAATGAATTTTTCAACTCAGCTAACTGGGAACAAATTTTTCATTAACATACTCTCTGGAGTGTTGCAAAAATGCTAGGTTAATTGGCTTTCCACTGTCTTGCTACTTAGTGAGCTGTAATCATCCATGCACTTGAAAGATGCATTCATGCAGTGTGCGCTCCCTTGTTACGCCTAGCATCAGTGATGCTGTCACAGAATTTGTGAATAAACTCATATCAGTTCACCAGAGTACCAGTTTTCTGACTGCAGTTTTAAGATGAAAGTTGTACTTTGCTGTCATAGACACAGAAATGGATTGAGCGGAACTGTACAGAGGATTCTACAGTTGCTAATGGGCCAACTGGCAGCCATCTTCAGGGCACCGGCTGAATAACTTTAATGACAGGAATTATAAAAAACATAGTGGAAACGGAAGATTTTTACATTGGTGACTTAAACGAAGATGTAAACCATTTGATTTTGTGCACAAGATATCTCTGTGGCTCAGACTGAGAATGTCACTGGGTTGTAATTAACAGCATCCTGATACTGAACATACACTGCAGCATGGAGAAAGCATTGTCTGCCACGCCAGCTCAAGGTAATGTTAAGGGGAAATCCAGAACATTTACCTAGAGTTATGGTGTCAGACAAGCCTAATCAGCTGCTGTACTGTTAACAAAACAACAACAACAACAACAACAACAAAACACTTACCCTAAGTCCTGTGACAACAGAAAATGTTTTTCATTCACCGGACATCAGGCCTTCACCAACATAAACTCCTCTACAGATACGCTGGCATCAGTGAGTGCTACAGCTGCTGCCTTGGCAAGGGGAATACACCAAAATGCTGTTAACCAATCACCCTTGCTGCTCCTACGCAATTCTGTTTCCATAGTCATAGATTACTGGAGAGCCCAGTTGTGTTTTTTTGTTTGATTGTTTGTTTGTTTGTTTGCTTGATTGCTCTTCTTTCCCTATTGTCCCATTTGGAAAGGTTTCAGTGGTCAAGTGCATGTGGCTGATATAGTTGCTCATTATTGAATCTAGAATGAGAGAAGCTAGAGCAACACAGAACGTACTGCATGCACAGCCTGCATGTACAAGGCCCTTCTATTCATTACTGCATCCCTTTATCACCACCGAGCCCAACACAAAGCCTGGGCATCCCGAAAGCATCAGCAGTGAAAACTGCTGGGCGCTGTCAGTGACCACTGTCTCATCAATCATTTAGCTGTAAACAATTCTATATAGCTAGGACTGCTTTTTGTATGTTATTTGCATTCTGCATTTAAGGATGGGTAATAGCCTTTTTTTCTTTTTCTTAGATGTTATGAGAGTTTCTGTCACATGGAAAGCTCACACTCCCTGTGATTGCCTGCTCAAAAAATCTATACGGCTTGCCCTTCCAATCAATCAGGGAAGCACTCAAGTAGTTCCATGTCACCTCTTGCTCATGGTGTGAGAGTCCCATAAAAACACATGGCACCCAATTTTCAGCGCTGTTTCAGTCCAGTGTGTTCACGTTTTTTTAACTTGTGGGCAACATAGCCATTGTACATCTTTAATGAATACTGTTGTCGGTTATCTTGTTCACATTGTATGTCAGTGCAACAATAACCCCACTTTATTCCCTTTGTTTTCAGCTCATCTCTGTTTTTCTGTCTGCCAAACAGTTAAGCATGAGGCGCTCTCCGGTGCTATCTTTGATTCCAACTGGTAAGCGATGGTTAAAAAAGAGCCCATACTATGTTATTGATGAAATATTCAGCCTCCTGTCACAACTCTATGATGAAACTTTTACTGTATTCTACGACTATGTAGCCCGTGGTGATATTTACAGGGCTCAAATTAGGCAATGCTGCACTGCTGTTTCTTTGTTTGTGCTGAAACGGTGTCTGAATGTTGGAGCATCTGGACTATTGATTTTGATACATCAAAAAGGCCCCCATGCTTGTCTCACCACACTGAAGCGGGAAAGGGAGCCTTTCTGTGCTGGAAAATTGTCTGCGTTTCTTCAACTGACTGGCACTGTCATTGTCAAGTCTGTAATACTCCAATGCTGCCCAAGACATTGTCTGTATTTGCTGACAGCATCTGATGTTGCCATGACAATTTTGGCAAGCCATGTTTATCTGTGCTTGATTCCTGTTTACTTTCAAATCTCTGAAGGGTGGCTTATTTAGCAAATCACCTCAGCCATGTGTACATGTCTGCGTCAAGAAAACAAAAATAAAAAGTCCCCAGTGTGAGATCTATTTGCATCACTGACACCCCGATATGATATGTGGGTGTTCCCAAAGCGCTGTGTTGCTCTCATCTCTCTGAGACTCATCATTGGTGTCAAGCTTGGGACTTCTATATAAAGATTACCCTAAGGAGGCAAAAGTCTCTGTAGGCAAAGAGAAAGGCCATAGCAATAAACAACAGAGAGCTCCCTGATGATTTAACACACATAATGGATAAGAGTAAGAATATTATTGCAGCAATGGGGCCAGAGGTTGAAAATAGATGAAGTGATTAGTAATCTTCTCAGTAGCTCACAGTATTGTTTTACATGGCTTAGGGTCACTCCCAGTAGACATGTATTACATAACCTTTTGTTAACTTCAGAGGCCACTTTTTTTTCCCAAATGTAACTGAAAGAGGAAAAGCTGAATGCCTCCTCTATTTCTCTAGAAACAAGTTTAGCTCGCAACATGAACAAATGGCCCCTCCCCAACACAAACAGCAAGTCAGATCAGTAATCCCTCAAAGTTCAGATGGATTACATCCTACCTCTCTCCGTGTTCACCGCTCTTACACCAGAGCTCTTCTCTCGCCTCACACTTCCCACTCAAGCCGTGATTTCAACACGTGGTAAGGCGGCGATGCGCTGCACATCCATGTTTTCATTCACTGAGCAAGTCTCTTTCATTCCTGGATTCTGTGCTTTCTCTCGCTACTCTCCATCCCTCTCCATGCTAATCCCTAAACTTACAATCACATCCTTACTTTAACTTTTTCCTTTTATTCTCTAGTTTTTTCAGGGCTTGGGAGGGTAGAAATCCTTAATCCCCCTTCCATTACTGATTTAGGCCAGCAGTTGATTGAAAACTGAAAAAGTGTTATAGCAGTCTCTGAAGCCAAGTGGAGGCTTTTCACACTACTCGGGAAACACCGTACATGGTACTGAGAAAGGCTTCCAGGAGCCTGCAGACCATATACATTTCAGGCATGAGTGCTTACAGAGCACTGACACATCCTACACGATAACTGTCAGATATTCCCATCTAACAAATTCCCAAAAGTGAAGACGTGCATCTGGGATGAAGATCCACTATCAAATTTATTTGGGATTTTCTATGAAAATACATTATAACAATTTTATCTTAACTGATGAAAAATAAAGAATAAAATGAAATATATTGTGTCATGTTTTATAATGATTTATGTACCATGACGAAGATGTGAAGTAAGGACCTGAACAGTTAGAATAAACTCACTCTTTCACACCCACACACACACACACGCCTAATCTCCCTCACATCTCATCAGCTGCTCTTTCTAAAGATGAATACAGACTGGCAAGAGACTAATTTCCAGTTTGGCAGAGCCAAGAGCATTTTAATGAGCTTTGGAAGAAAATGCCCCAAAGATTTT
>OMLB01015767.1:0-12064 GCA_900302555.1 Myripristis jacobus | reverse complement strand
GCGCATGCATGCTGCGCACACACACACACACACACACAATGCACAAAAGAATAAGCCCATTTGCCCTCGTCTCCCACAAGGTAGGTAAGACAAGGCATGTCATAACCACACTTGTCAGTTTCTCACTAACCATGCTTGTCAGTGAGCCTGCCCTTGCTTCATTAAACAATCCTCAGCGGTGTAGGAGGCCGTATAGCAGCAACCAGCAACAACCTCACAAGCCGCCCGGGTGGAGGGTGTTAGGAGGAGCACCGCTGCTTAGAACAAACTCGTCTCCCTTGTTTTTCCCGAGGCTTTTCTCCACGAGCCCGTCTGCTTCTTCAGTGGCGGCTGCTTCTCTAAAGCTCTACTCGCACAGGACTGATTCTACCTGGGGACACGCAGTAAGCTGGAAAAACTGCGGAGATCATCAGTGACTTTAATCCTATGTGAATCCGTCAAGTCTGTAATTGTCTTTTTTTTTTTTTTTTTTTCCCCGATGAAAAACAGAGGGCAGCTGGAAATGTGAATGCAAATCAAACTCTTGGTCGTTTTACTTGTAATTTGTTTTTCGCACTTTTTTTTCCTTCTTCTAGACGCACAATTACTGTCTTCCTCCTGTCATGAAATAAGTGACAAATTGTAAAGGTCTGCGCATCGTGTTCTGTGCAAATTTATTAAAAAAAAAAAACAAAAAAAAATAGCACACAAATGTTGGGTTGTAATTTATTAGGTCTCCACATACTACCAGTCTCATGCAAATGGGGCTTGATGCTGTAATGTGTAAAGGGGACTGACAGAGGTGGGCTTTGTTAGATTGTCATGGGGAAATGATGGATGTTGTCTGAAAAGGAAACAAATAGGAGATGAGAGGCAGAACACTGAAAAGGCAGCGAGGGGAGACGTTTTTCCTTTATTAACATTTGCACATAGTTGGGATTTTTTTTTTTTTTTTTGGAGCTCTTCATTACAATAGCACGCTGTAAATCTGCAGCCCAATTTACACCTCAATCGGATCCTGACAGGAACAGGAAATGAGTGACTGGAGGTATGCATGAACTCTTAATTTGGGAGCAGAGCTGGTATTCTAATAGGGCCTGCAAATGAGCAAATTAGGCACATAATTTGGGTGATTAACTGCAGCTCAACAGGCTGGAGGAATTCTCACAATGGATTTAGCATCGTCTCCAATCTCTCCATCTCCCACCACCCAAGGGTTGAACAAAGCCGTCTAAATTAAGGTACTAGATGATGTGGCGACGGCAATACCTTGGCTGATGTATCAATCAAGACAAGGTCCTCCACGAACATACACATAAATAACACAAGACTAATTAAAAATGATTCTCTGAAATAATTAACCGTGGTCATTTGAGTGTTTTTTGGGGGGTTTTTTTGTCTGGTTATGTTTGTGCTGAATAAACTGCGGAAGATGAAAGCTGCGATTTACCGTAAAAACTTAACCTTTGTGGTGCGTTTTCCCACTTTTCGCTCTGTCAGGCTCAAATGCGGGCCTGTTAATTAAGACAAGCAACTGTTGATTGTAATGGCAGAGCGTGCGCTTCATATTTATGCCGTTGCTCAGCGAGGACCTCAAAACCACGATTATGCACTCCGTTTCTCCCTCCTCCTTTCCTTCCCCCGCTCTGCCTTGTCTCGTCTGGAGAACCAATATGGAAATCACTGTGATTTTTGCTCTTTTCGCTCTCAGCATCAATATCTGAATGTTCAGCGGTGGGATGAGTAGTAGTTCATTTTTTTTCCTGTTTCTCACCCACCAAATCATCACTCACTTTTTAGTAATTTCGGGGGCCTATCCTGTACTTCTCTGTGGAGTTTTATTGTACTCATTCATTTCTTCTATTCTATCCCTCTTGACAATAATAGAACTCAATATTCATTTGATATAAAACATTGTTCTCATTTTGCACTGTTCATCTCCTCGCTTAATAACCGAACTTTTTAACATTTATCCACACTATCAAGACACAACGGAGGAGCGATTAGTATGCGACTGTGTTGTGCTCATTTCCATCTCTTCAGAGTGCCGGCGAACCTCCTGCAACTTTCAAAGCAGAGGCAGGTGTGTTTGAAAACTACCTGGTGACTATAGGCAAGGACTTGACTGATGCAAGAAACACACACTCCTCTCACACCTTTGCCTGCTGCGTCTTCTGTGCTCCCGGCAGTCAACACAAAATAACAGAATGTTTTACATGCTCTTACATATTTCATTGTGCACAGTAAATGTCAAAACCTGAAAAAAAAAAAAACAGATTTCAATGGAGGAGATTGGGCAAGCGGGCATTGCTATCAACATGTGTTTGTATCAGTGTTCGACTATAGTGATGAGGAGGTGATCAAGGACTAAATCATGAAAAACAAAACAAAAAAAAGCACCAGCTGATGGAGGTACTGCCCGCATTTCACAACACCAGCGTCAACTGAGGCGGTCACGGATGATTCTGATGGACATCGAGTCGTCCAGAAACACAGCAGAGGCCGTTTACCTCGCCGAAAAGAGCACGTATACCGGAAAAATCGTCTGTCTCAATCCAAATTCTCGCACCATATTTACACCATCCACTCTGCATGATGCAACCTCGGCAAAGAAGCAAAGGGCAAACAAAGGAGTCGGTGAAGTTTATGTGCTCAGGGTAACAGTGCTGACTTCTGATGATGATTATCAAAATGATGAGAAATTAATAAGCACTGTCAGTGCAAGGATGAGACAAGGAAAAGTCACAGGGAATTAAGGACTTAAAGCTTCTTGGCAGAAAAAAAAAAAAAAAACAGTTGATGAGGTTTGTTGTGCAGATATTAAACTTGACAAATCAAGATGGAGGCTGCACGAATTGCAGGATCTAAACTGGGTTTGAGTCGGCCGCTGGGCACACCAGGTGATGTGTGAAACTAGTCAGATTATGCAATGTGGAGATTTTGGAAATATTGATGACTGAGGATCCCATGTGTTGCACCTGGCACGCTGCCTATATTGTGCAGTAAGATAGGACAGGATAAAGTAAGAAATAAGAAATAATGTTTCCCTTAGATGACTGATCAACAGGACATTGACCAGTTCCTGAGTGCTGAGCCATAAATACTCGTATGAATCTACACCCACTGTGCAGGATATGCAGCCACGGTTAGGAGAAAAGAAGGAGAAGGAAAGAAATGGACCAGTAAGGAAATAATCAAGGCAAAGCGGTATGCAAATGACTGTACATGCTCTTAATCAAATGATGCATATCAGGCAGATTGTTGTTTGAATATGCAAAGCATAAACACGATTTATATGTTATGCTTTGTTCTTCTGGATTACTTTTAAAAGTGCGTTTCCTGCCCTGAGCAAGGCTCACAATATATATGGGAGACACTACAGTAATTTTACAGTTTTAACCACTAGACTATGGAGTTATAGCACATTAGAATGTCATTCTCTGAAATGAGCAAATTATAAATTTAGGGTGGAAATTCCTTTAATCCTCTCCTCACGGCTTTGCATCCTCATAAAACCACATTGATCCTGTGGTTTTATAAGTATCAAGCAAACCTGAGTTGTGAAAATTGCATTTGATTTTTTAACTTGCAGTCAGCATATTCTCACTCTCACATCTTTAATTTTCAGCCATATAGCTTGGCCAGCTTTGGCACTTAGGTGACAGATTTCGCCCATGGGGTACAAGTTGATTTGCAGCGTTTGGCTGCCCTTGCCTGTATCAGGTGACGTAAGAGGGTAAGATGATAAAGAAATGCATGGCTAAGCTGGTCTAAAAACTTATACCCAGTGAGCCAAGTATAGCCTCTGTTGGATTTGTGGTGTTGTTTTAAAAAGAGATTCAATCCATTTCAGAGCTGATCTGCTCTAACTGGTGCAATTCTTCCCAGGCATTGCAGAGTGCGCTGAATAACTGAACGCTTTCCATGTGAAAAGTGGAACTAACAGTGAAACAAGAAGCAAGCTCCTTAATGCACCATATAATCATTTCACTTTATATGAAGGTCTTACTTTGAATACTATTTGGGGCGTTATGCAGAGTAACTTTCACATCATTTCACCACCTGCTACTGTTTAACTATAGCCATGTGTGTTTCCTTTGAATGCTGGAAAAAAATATGCTGCTGTTGCAATGCATAAGTAGCCACTTCAAGGTAACGGCAAAATGAAATTTCAAATTTCCCCAGGCTTTCATCAAATGACTTTAAGACACATAAGTGAGGTGCAATAAGGCTTAACAATTTTGAAGAAGTATCAAAACAACCCTTCAAATTGTGTGGTTAAGATTCTCTCCAAATAGCAGCTGTTTTCCAGGGGAGGGCTGCAGAAATGAGCTGGAGGGAAAAAAGAGCCAGGTTTTTGTTGAGGACTACAAAGTCAGAGAGTGACTGTTGATTGTGTTGTGATTTCATTTCATCTGCAGTCTCATCAATATACTTCTATTCCCAAATTGGTGAGAGCCGCTCGCCTCATTAGCATACTGAGTTCAATTAAATATTTTTTTGTTGTACATGATAAAGCGACTTTCCAAAAAAAAAATGAGTTATATTCACCCAGTCCAACATCTGATATACTGCTCTACGAGGTTAGCTAAAGTCATACCAGGTAACACTTTTCCTGTGCGTCTCCCATGCTAAAATGAGAAACAGTCTTCTCTAGTTCACGTTGAGCCCTCTCTAAATTCATTAACAGGAAAAGGCAAATGCATCATTGTCGTATATGACACAGAAGCCCGTCAATGCGATGACACGGCTGTTCAAGAACCACAGGCCTATCGGATCAAATCAGACCCAGAGGACGTTAAAAACTGCACCATGACAAGATCTGCAGAGCGACATCCTGCAGGTGTGAACGCAGGTACTGCTGCCTTTTTACATCAAATCCTACGGGAGGAGGCCACTCCAAAGGAAAAACCAAACTGGAACTCGCACTTTTAAAAATTGAAAACAACTTTTTTTTTTTTTTTTATCAACCAGCCGATCATGACGAGGAGATTCAGGGCAGAGCCGACACGACGCAGCCATCGCAGACAAACAAAATGGGGATGGAGCCGAAAAATGCCACCAGAGATTTGTGGTGTTAAGAAGTGAAGACCGCAGGTTGAGACACATGCACCCAAAAAAAGGCAGTTTGGGAGACTGTTGGGAATATCTGCTAAGTGTTGCACTGTTTCTGTACTGTACTGGATAGAAATGCTGTACAGTTACTTCAGTCTTCAGTGTCTGCCTCTAAAGCGGAACTAACCCTCGCGACCTCTTCCTCACCACGTTAGAGATATAACACTGTTTACAGGACATGCAAACAACATGGCCGAAAGGTAAAATCAGCTGAGCCAAGGCTCCAGTGTGTAAGCTATACTCCACCGGACCCACGGGCACCAAAGGCGATACTGGCAGCATTTATTCTCTTTAAAATAAAAGGCGACATGAAGATAAACCTGAAGATGAACATGCAGTAACTTGCTGAGATCATACGTGTTTCATATATGTTGCTCAAGCAAATATGCCTCATTTACTGTTCCTGGTAGAAGAAAAAAAGATGTGTAATTTTTTCAGGAATGATTGTGGATGTACGCACTCTCATGAATCCCACCAGAGTCCTGGCCAAGATAAACCAGTTTGGTTAAGGTCAGGGTTAGGGTTGGGTGAGTTTTTATATGAAGTCTATGAAGTATATGAAGTTTATATGAAGATCTTGAAGTTTTAGTGAATGTGCAACAAGCCAACGAATTTCATGAGCAGTCACAGCGTTGGTCTCCTAAAAATTATGTTCCCCTATAACTAAACTGCATTCTTGATTATGTTTGGGATGAAACGTATTTTGTCATGGATTATACGTGTGTTTCTGATGTATCACAAATCTGTTTCTAATCAACATCAACATCTTGCATTTTCATCTTGGGCAGCATTTTAGCCAGTTTCATCACTTTAGCCACCAAAATCACTCAGTTAAGCTCAGGGAAAGGTTAGGTTTAGGCATAAAAAAAACACTTGGTTAAGGTTAAGGGAAGTTAAGGTTAAGGAAAGGAAGGTTTAGAAGTAAAAACTGCTTGGTTATGGTAACATAACGTATGTAGTGTTGGTATCGAATGAACACCACTGTCATTTCGTGCTGTTAATCTTGAGCATAAAGGGGGCTTAAGGGATTACAAACTTTCTTATCATACCCCTTATGAAAATGTCAAATGTGAAATATGCTTTTTTACACGTGAAATTTTGAATTTCACATGTCAGTGTACCATTGTCACATGTGACTGGCAATATTCACATGTGCAAAGAAACTAATGTCACCTGTGAAGAAGATATTTTTACTTGTGATTTGTTATTTTCACATGATTGAAAAAATGTCCACATGTGAAAAGAAAACTCATGTGGAATTAGCATTTTCACATGTGACTGGCCTCTGAACTGGATTTTCCACATGAGAACACCAACATTAACCCCATACTTTCACATGTGACCCGGATTCTTCTCATGTGGACTATAATTTTCACATGTGAAATAATCTCATGTGGTCTCAGACCGCATGTGGAAAAACCATCATGGAAGTCACATGTGAAATCATTAAATCACACGTGGTTGTAGATCACACATCTTCCAAAACCACATGTGGTTTATTTTACATGATCTTTTTTCATAAGGGGCGTTACGAACCTCAGACAAAATATGTTCCTCTCCAAACTAACAATGCAGTTTAGTTGTATGAGCATAAATTTTAGGGAGAAAGGGACCTCCCGCTTCTGGCTTTTAGTTTTGCCCGGCTGGGTTTGAGCTATTAGCTGTGAGAAAAGAAATTATTATTGCAATACTTCATGTAGATAATAGATGTAATTGTCACGCTAGAGAGGCCTGTTTTTTTAACCTCACGCTCAAAGGCCATTGGTTAAGGTTTCCACATTAGGTGGCATGTGACAACTGGGAACAGATATTTTATTTACTTTTTGTCCATATTTTAAAAATGTTATTAATTTCGAAACTGCCCTTGAAAAGTATCACTGATAAAGGGGCATTTTACTCACATCACATTTAAACAGCGTCCTTTGTCCTTGTCTGTGCACGATTGTCCATGAAATGTTTTGCACCTGACTTTGGTTCGCGGGATATTTGGTTACAATGCTTTCTGCTGAATGGAAGTCATTTCTAACTTGAAAAAAACATTTTTTTTTTCTCCAGCAATATCCCTCAGTCACGATTTATGCCACATTAATTCCCTCTATCATTTGACTGAGATGCGTTTAATACCACGCGGAGTAACTCTCCTCCAGATGTCAACACTCGGAGGACAGATTCAGATTCCATACCTCTCAATAACTCCCACATCAAATGAATTTATGCAAGACTGTTGAGGCTTTGTGTGTGTGTGTGTGTGTGCGCGCGCGCGTGTGTGTGTGTGTGACATGATGGATCCTTTTGGACAGAGAGGTGCCAGCACTGCCACATGGCATTAGGCTCAGGCGGGAGAGTGGTGCATATTGGGAGCCCAAACACAGGGGGGTGATCACAGATATTATACCGGCTGACTCTCTCACTTGATTGACACAGATGCACGTCTGTGTTTGTGCGGCACACTTGTGTTCACGTCGGAGGAGGGCTTATATACGAGTGTGTCGGCAAAGGAGATTAAACAAACGAGAAAATGATTTCCCAGAATTCGCACTTAACTGTACGGCATTAAATTTAAACCGTCCATTTACAGTGAAATCCAACTGCAACATACCTGCTTTAAAGCATTGTGGAAAAACAACCCCAATTTTATCAGTCTACACGACAAAATGAGCATCCTGTCCCCACTAATTGAGGTAGTTTTCTCCCATTCCCCCAATTTAATTTCAACTATCTGGTTGCTGATGGAAAATCGCACATAAAGTGACAAATCCAGACTGTGTGAATATAAAATATACACTGTCTCCTGTATGTTTTCACATATATGTGCAGAACATACATAACTGAATAATAACACGTGTTCCTATGCAGTCTGTGTTTTGTATGTATTCTGTTCGATGTAATGTCTGCAGCTTTTATAGTCGAAGCAAAACTACGGTGTTTTTAACTGCTGTTAGGACATCAAATATAAAAATGAAATTAATGGAAATAATTCGAGTCCTGAGCATCACATGAGCATCAAAACTCAAGGAAATTGTCGTTCTGGAGATGACAGGGCTGTAGGTGGAATTATAACGTAATATTAACTCCTGTTAAAGATATTTAAATTAAAGTTGAAAGGCTCATTTTTATGAATTCTGTATGATGGAGGAGGGGAAAAAAATCCTGTTATATCGTCTGCCACGCCCTTCCTGCTTAATTTCACGAAAGGCAATGGGTTGACAAATTAGTGACTTGAAATGAAAGACTCTCTAATTCTACCTTATATCTTGCTCTTAGTGCACATATTGTTTACTTAGTTTCATGTCAGTGGTTGCATGTCAGCGTCGATTAATTTGCCGCTTAATTAACCGACTTGTGGGAGCAGACAGACACACTGAAGTAAGTCAAAACAGATATTATTGAGTGTCCAACCTCATTTCAGTTGGACCGGTGCCCTTTTCAACACAATAATATTGACTTGATTCATGATTCTACTGATGCATGGGGTTATGAATCATAATATATACTCATAATTATTGCCTATTAATGAACCACATCTCTATTTAACATGCACCCCGGCAGTCTTGGCTTAGTTTCCTCCTTCTCCTCTCTATAACCCATGAAAGCAACGTGAACTTAAGACATGGACTTCTGAAATGAGCTACTGGGAAATTAGCCTTAAAGAGCTCTTTAAAAATTCACTATGCTGAAAGAATAATGAAAAGCTTTAATAAGAACACTGGGGTTTTTCCCCCCCAAGAGCATACTATCGATCCAATATTAACCCCGCTTTGTGACCGATAGGCCAGCCGAATTTTGCGCAGCCCTGTAGCTTTGAGACGAGGTGCCACGCCTGGACTAAGAAAAGACTGATGCAATCTGCAGCCAAGCTTTCATCTCTGTGGTTTGCCTGGCACTAACCTCAAGTGAAGACAGAGTGGGGGGAGAGAAAGAGGCCCAGCAAAACAACCGCACGTTGCCCGAGAGCCACCAGATATGAGGTTTGACCCGGCCTATTCCCATTTGCTTTCAACCACGGTGGCAGTTTGTTATCACCAGTTCATCGATTGTCACTCGGGGATTTCCAGGGACATTTATTCAGCCTTCATCAGCCTCTCATTTCCTCGCCACTGCTGCCTTAACAGCCACTCTAGGCAGGTGATTGAATGGCATTTGGACAAGGGGAAGGTGGGAGAGCATGAACTGTGAGACAAATACAAAAAAAAAAAAACAAGAGCCAAAGAGCAAATTTGTTTACACTGAATGTCCACTGGCAATGCCACTGCCTCATGAGACACACTACACTCACAGTTTTTGAATTGGTCTGTGGATGTGGAGCAGGTGCACAAGAATTGGTGGTACAGGATCAGTACCTAAGTAAATATACTCAGTTGTACTACTGTATGCTAAGAATATGCATGTTTGTTTATGTATATTAAAGTAATATGCGTCATGGGTGCGATTAACGCCTTTAGAGATAAAAATTCAAACCACATTCATTCCCTGCTGAAAGTGCAGTACAGTCTTTTGACCATCGGGGGCAGTGCTGAGCATTTGCTAAACAGCACAAAGTATATGGTGGTCAATGGGGTTAAATGCTATAAAATGATCAGAGTATTTGATTCTAAATATTTACCAGTGACTGCAGTATTACTGTTATTACTACACAGCTCAATATTTTGTGTTTGTAAAATTATGGATCTTTGAGAATGAGCAGTGAGGCTGTGCGGCGTTGACTGTTTGCCTAACCATTTTTTCACTAAATGGTTCCAGATCTCATTCATCTAATCACATAGAAATGTGCATTTTCTTAACCACCAATGCACAGAAAAAAAGATAATTTCTAGAGCTAATTTGCTGGAAAAGCCCCACTGACCTGCGTCCATTTGATTCTGTTTAGCCCAGCTCAAAGTCGCCCCCTGGAGGTGACCTCAAACATCCTTCCATCTCCCTAAACACCATCTCTGGAGTAACTGTAGACCTAACCTGCTGTGTCACGTTGAGAATCATCACTGAAACACGTTCTCCAACAGGCTGCATGAAATATCTTCCCACAAGCACTGAAATTTTTAGAACACGTTTTATTCCAACGCCGCAAATCACAGGATTGGGTTCTAATATTACACATTTATTCCCACGCGAGCAATCGTCTCTATTCAATGGACGTTCATCATTCACAGCCAAAGCGGCAGTTCAGCAATATTTCTAAGTTTATGATGCCTGTTAATTAGATAAAAAAAAAAAAAAATAGCTGTTCTTTATAATGAAATCCTCCATTAGTGGAAAATGGTATTGAATAGAGAGACACCTATACAGTGTGCGTCTGAAACCCCCACTGAAAGAGCAACAATGAACTCCTTTGTTATCTCCTTTGTAGTTGGGCATATTTATGCATTCAGAGGTAGGGGCTCGATGCTGTTTGTGATGAGGTATTTCAGCGGTAACACACAAACATGCCTCCCTTTCAAGATTTAGCACAATGCTGCATGTCATGTGGATCCTGTAATGTATCATGTTTAATGTAGCTGATTTGACAGGCACTGTGGAAAATGGACCATGTCTTTATGTTCACTGTGCCGCAGGGTGACTGCTGAGAGCAATTTAAATTGAACACTCTGTTTGTTTGCTCCTACAATACACTGTTGCATTTATTGGTACTAGATTACTGTAAAATTTGACAAAAATGACAAATGACAAAAGGCTGATTTAGATTTTAGGATGTGCAGCTATGTATTTGTTTGTTTATTTATTTATTTATTCCAGCAGCTCTAAATCCATAGCAGTACAGCGGCGTAGGGGTAATTCAAAAACGTCTGCAAGTTCCTCAGCTTTTTAAAAAGGTTTTGCCTCCATCTTTGGTGCCAGGCGCCCATCGCTGCGCTTCCCAGAGATCACCTGCCAATCAAACAGAGTGGACTTTGACGTCTTTTTAATTGGGTTTAGATGCAGATCGCGCCACTTATTTTTGTCCGAACCCAACATGAGATGAGCATAGTGACCGAACATGACCCGAGCCTGAGATTTTGCTCGTCCTCCATCGCTTAATTTCATTCGCCACCTGAAATAGCCTATGTGTTGCCTTCAGTGTTGACGCGTAAACCCAAGAACTACACAGAAAGTTGCCCAGAACAGACTGTAGGTTCTTTATTTTTCACTAAAATAACGATGTGACCAAACCCAACCCAAACCTGAACATAATTTCTAAATTTTTGTCTGAACCCCGGCTCAACACATCAGGTGCCGATGGTTCCTGATGGGTCCGGGTCGGGTATCCAGGCTCTCTCGACTGGATTCTCTAAACTTGAGTTTCTGTTTTGCTTTCTTTGTCTGTTCAGCCATGGCTGCTTTAATGCTGCCTACCCAGCGCTTCTTCACTTCAGTCCAAACAAAAAACTTCCTGTTCGCCAGAGGACTGTCCCTAGGAAAGATCCACCAGACAATGAGTATTTAGAGCGGTAAATGTCAAAGTTGTCAAGAACTGGCTACCGGTTCACTCACTGCTGGGTCATATCAGCGCACAGCGGCTAAAACGGGAGCTTGTTTATTTTACATTGTGACAGATTATTACTTTAATTTGTTCAAGTTGCTCTGCTGTTAGTAGTTCCAGGCGAGCAAGAGGGACGAGATGTGACTAAAGAAAGTCTCGGAGAGGTTGGCTCTTAGGATCGTGTTGGCTGTTATTCCCCTGTCCTGTTTACTTACTGTTGGTGACTGATGCACCAGTGCACCTACGGAGATAAAAGAGCTGTGTATCAGATATACAGAACTGCCTCTGTTGGGGCCGTGGTGGAGCTCAAACACTGTGGCAGTGGATTCAAGCTCTAATGGTTTGTCTTTCTGACAGGGCAGGGACTGGCATTGCATGAGGAAAAAAAATAACTAGAGACTTGAGGTCTTTTGGGTTTTGATGCCGTAGTTGTCATCACTAATAAGACAACAGAGGTTAGATAAAGGAACAAGAATGAGGCGAGGAACCGGTCTCGTCCCCCCCCACCACCCCTCC
>OMLB01015765.1:24977-49694 GCA_900302555.1 Myripristis jacobus | reverse complement strand
CAGTCATTCTGCACAGTCACTGACTTTCAGCGACTCGACATCTTGAATTACAGGATCACAGCACAATGGAGAAATAATTAGCTCTATGGGAGGAGGCAATTAGTGAAACACTTTTAAATACAAACGACACGTCTGACTGCATGAGCCATGAATTATTAACCAGACTGCTAGCATAGAGGAAACAGACACTAAATAAAACGCAAATTAATGCATATACACACATGGGTATGGTTTGAGGAAAACACATGTGTGTGTGTACAACATTGGATAAGAATTAGAAATCCCTGCGATGGTGCTGTCATTTAGATTATTTCATCTTGCTGTGTCTGTCATCTTGATTTTGTTGTGCATGTTCAGTTTTTCTTGATCAAATACTGACTGGATGGGTGGATGGATCCAGAGTCACTGGCAAGTCACAATACAATGTATATCAAATGTATATCAAAAAAAAAAAAAAAAAACAATTTCTGTTGGAAGTACACACCCTCAGCACACCCCTGTCACACCAGGAGTTGTCAACCTGCAAGTCCATCTGTGCTATTTCTCCTAAAAGGAAGCAAGACTGTGCCGCCCCATTTCCTTTTGATTAAAATTTCAACACACATCGCTATGATATTCCACTGGGGCTTTTCTGCTCAAACAAGACCTTGAAAAACAAGACAAGGAGAGAGGAAAACTTTTCTCAGCTGATGTGTGCACATGTTTAGCATTGTGTAATGTGTGAGTAATAAGTCTGTGTGTGTGGAGGTGAGGCAAGAAAACTGTCGAGACAGACAGTAAAAGAGAGCGAGTGTGAAGGCAGAGAGAATATACTTGAGGGAGAGATGGAGAATGAAAGACAGATGTGTGCAATGAAATGAGTGGAGGAGGAGAGAGAAGGCACCACAAAGGAAACCAAACCCCAAATTCAAGGCAAACAGTTCTGTCATATCAGCCACTTGACCTGTGTGATTCTGTGAGCTCTTCGAGCAGAGAAGTTGACAAAAGATTCCAGCAATGGAAAATCCACAGATCGGATCCCAGCAGCAGTTAGCATATCAGCACATGCTCACTGTCTCTAAGTCACTCTGGAAGGTCAGAGCTTACCATCTGAAAATGGAGTTGCCATCTAGCAGAGTGGCACATATATACAGTATTCCCCCCTATACATTTAGCCAGCTTGTTCTGCACAGAGTACCTATGCTGAAAAAGTGCAGCAGTATACATACTATCCCAGGGTCACAAATTAAATCTGTTAACATTCCTATACAGCTAAAATTAAGGGGGTGAAAAATGTCCCCAATGACAAGTGCCCTTTTCTGAATTTCACTGTTCTCACATGCTTTCTGTCACAACATATCAACACAGCAAATAATGCTCTATTAAAAAAATCTTACCCCAAAGTACCCTTGAGTTTCTCTGGAAATACCTCTGCCTTGATCAGTTTCATATATTCACTACTGTCTATTTGCATAACAGGAGAACACTTAATAATAAAACAAAATAATAATAAAACAAAATGAAGTTTTACAACCAGATTTTGATGGCACATTAACACTGCAAACTACCATCCGTATCAACAGTCACAGACCCATCTGAAGCAATTTTTAGATCCTGATAAGAAAAGTTATTCTGGCTTGTATTACATTATTTAGATGCTTAAACACTTGTAGTAACATCTGAAGATCTGAACAATGTTAAAATAATCACTCAAGTTAAATTTCAACAAAATTTAACTACAGTGAAATTGAACTCTTGTTCCTGGGGGTCCCCAGACGTCACTTTGGCAATTCTTGTATTCAGGCATGGATGTGAGGCAGAGAAGAGGAGAATACATGCTCACAAACCATCTTTGCAGGAGGAAAAGGTGTGTCAGACAAGTGGCCTAATAATACGCTCAGTGCTAATTATTCAGTCTTGTTGACCCCAGTAACCTTCATCTAATCTGCATCAGCTGGAGCTGAATTTTTACACTTCACCTGTTGACTGTAACACCGACTACACATGTGCTCTGGGTGAACAACAGTTCCCCAGAACTACCTCAATCTTGTGACCTTGTGACATCTGATTTATTGGTTTGGCCAACAAATGGAGGACTGCATTAAAATAATAATTCATCCAAGAATGAACATTTTGTCAGTGACAGCTGAAAGCATCTTTGTCCATACAACAGAAGGGCAAGTAACTAGTGCAACTCTGTAGCAGCCGTCTCCAAAACATGTGAAGGGCACCGGGCAGCGCGTTTCAGAGTTCCATAAAGGGTAAAAAACAGCAAAACTACTCTATACAGGTGACGCCACATGATCCCCGTGTTCTGATTTACTGCAAATTCTCATCATCACCTTTGATAGAAAAAACAGCTGTGTATCCAGTCCTTACTGCAGTGGCCTGGGTTTGAATCTGGCCACGATCTTTTGCTGTATGTAATCCCCCCTCTCCCCTGCCCCTTCTGTCTCCCTCTACTGCCACTGTTAAATTATAAGCAGAAATGCAAAAAAAAAAAAAAATGGCATTAGAGCATACAACAAATCTGAAAACTTTCAAATAAATTGGTACTTGATTTAAGGCATTTACAACTAGGATTTGCGCAAGCAGCAGATCCATAATATCCCCAACCTGTTGATTCAAAGACGCGATGAACTTTAGGTGATCTCTTGCAAAGCCATGCAGAATGCACCACAGATGGCCGCTGAAAATCTTGTGCATGACTTAGAAAAGCTAACGATTTGCCGCTAGAAATGTAGGTGTGAAATTTTAACACTATTTCAAACTACAGTGTGAGGCAGGAAATGGTCAGTTTGAAATGGAGTTTGGTGGATTGATCCAGACTCCAGCATCTCAACTGAAATCTCTTTACTTTTTTCCACAGAGACCAACCAGGCAGGGGAACTTAACTCCCAGAAAAGCTGTTGGAATCATTCAGCATTAATAACCAGCAAAGAAAATGTGTCACTACATTAGCCCAGAACTCCACTGGGACATTCCCCTCTTTTCTTGTTAGCAAATTACAAAACACATTCTGGTCTCAGCCTGCTGGCATCAGAGAGCTGGCTTGAATGCAGGAAATGCAAAAGAAAATGTTTGTGTTTGTGTAAGTAAGGATCCATCTCTGAACTCCCCCTGACTGTCCCTCTCAGCTCTCCAGCTCTCCTACCTCAATTATGAAACAAAGATCATCAGTAAAGTTTCAAAACTCATAAGCTGCCCTAACCCATATGCGATTGCCAGACACAAACAAGGGTGGACAGAGTGATGAGGAATCCTGGCCTTTTACATGTTAAGTACATTTTCTCACTTGACTCCAATTACTATTATTTTAAAAATGGAAATTACTTGTCAAACAGACCTAACAATTCAGCTACCAATGAATGAGCAGTAGTATGCATGTGATAACATAGATTGAAAAATAAGCCGAAGTGATACCTCTTCTCTGAATAGACAAGCTAAGCCAGTGTGCCGCTGTTAGCCAGTGAAAATAGAGCGGAGTGCCAACTCTTCGCTTTGTTACACAATCTATGTCAGTGCGCTGCTGTAGTCTGGAAATCTCCTCTGCCTTTGCCAGACATACATTCATATTCCACTCAAAACAGCATTTCATTCAAATTATGTCAAATTCCGCGATATTCTGCGTTAAAAATAGATTCTGTTTTATTTGGCTAATTCCATGATTCCGTCCGCGATTCCGTGATCACGGAAATTATGGGGCCCTAACACTGTTATAAAAAATAGCGGCGCAACTTGGTGGGCGTTATCCCCGTAATTTCTCTGCGTGAGAAATACAAGGTGTGGCGTTTGAGCGTGTGAACGGGTTGAAATGCATATGTCTCACACCCAATGCGTGAGACTTGAGAGCCCTGAATTATTGTTTGTACTATATTTTCATATAGTACAAAAACATGCTTACCATACTCGGTCTTGTAAAGCCATCTGCTAAATTTAGGGTCAGCTAACCATTTTGGATTAAATCCGCTAGTTCGATGTTTACCATCGCGGCTCGCAGAAGGCTGCTCTGACGACATGCTAACATCCGTGCTAACTGGCACTGGCTCTGCCTCATCATCGAGCCGCGGCTCGGTCGGCTCACCAGGGATGCACTCCCCTTGGCCCGGGGGTGAACGAGAGGGCTCATCGTCTCCTCCAGTGCTCCTCCGACTTCGGAAAAAGAAAGTGCCCAACATTTTTTGACCCTTTCTCCGTGACATGTCGCGTAAAAGTTGTTAGAGACAGGCAGTGGTTTTGGGGGTTCAGGTGATGGAAAATACACCTGACCTCTCACCCCCTATGTGTTCACGTATCGACCATAAGATGTCAACGCCATTCAACTTTATCACCAGATGCGGTTAAAAGCTATATATACCGTCTTTGGTATCACTGTTTCTGGTGCATAAAAAAACCTATTTAAAATAAATAAACAAGTGACGCTTAGCCTGGCGGGGGGGCAAGAAAAGCCTGGCGGCCCGCCAGGCCTATAGAGCACTGGCGGAAACCCTGTAGTGTATATATGTATATCGTCTTTTTTTCATGCTCATGCACACACAAACATGTTTTGCGTGTATACATGCTTATTTAACTGATTAGTGAAATTGTTATTTTTTATGTATGGATTTTCCTTGGGTTGCTGCATGTCCCCTTGCTAGATTATGAGCTGTTATGTAAGCAAGATTAAATTAGGGTGCTACGTGATAAGCCTCTTGTCTTTTTGCACTACCAGAGCTTTTTACTGTTGATATGTTTGTCATTGTATGCCTTTGTTTTTGTTTTTATTTTTTCTTTTGTATTTTGAATTTGACAGGTGTGAATGAAATAAACTGAGCTCTGTAGGAGAATAGAACATATTCATTACTTGATATGCAACTGTGCTTACAAAAGCAAAGTGCAATGAAATGATTTTTCTCTTTTTTCCACGATATGTTCTGAATAGACAAACCTAAAATAAGATAAAGACAAGTTGTATTCTAGCAGAGTCTAATTTCCACACTGATTGGGTTGCAGGTAGCACCAAGAAAACAAGCACTGCTCTTGGTCTGAATCCACAGTAACTGAATGACTTGCAGCAGCTGCCTCAGTACTCCCAAAGCACCTCCCATAGCATAACATTGTCATAAGCTCTCCCCATATCCACAAAACAAATGTGTTGGGTTTATCAATGGGCCAGAGTCCCTTTTCTAGCACATCTGCATTGGATTTCCCAGAAAAGATGAGAAAGTATGATTTGTCTGTATTTCAATCACTTACTCACCCAGCTTTCTGGAGACTGCCACTCCTGCCTGTCAATCCAAGTGTGTTGCTCCTAAAATCCATGCAACACTGAGGAGAAATTTCAGCTGCAACAGCCCGACAGCATCCAGAGTTTTCAGCATCTAAGAACATATCCACCTCAGCAACCTGCCATTGAGGAAGTTTTTTAACCATCCCAGTAACCTGCCAAAGAGATGGGCAGACCCTCCAGAAACTACCAGCACCACCTCATGAACAGAGCTTGTCTACTGGGTTTTTGAGTTCTTAAGAGTGCTCCATCCACCTTGTGACAACGTACCCAGATGTCAGTATTTCTCCATCACTACTGAGAACAAGCAGGACATTGTCCTGCCTTTGAATCACAAAATGAGCAACTCCCCAAACTCCTCCTAAACCTGGGCTTTGCCTCTGCCACTTCTCGGGCCCTTTTGGCCTGCGTCCCATGTGCCAACAGGCAGACATTTTCAATTGAAATACTCAGGTGCAGTTTTTATAGATGATTGAATAGTTAGGCCTATGTGCTGTACTCTTTATAGCGCTTGGCATATAATTTTCAAATTTAAACTGAGTAACTGCTGTAAAGGAGAAACCTGTGTTGGGGGAAGCCATCTGCATGTCCTGACAGTACTCTTACTGTTCCCTCAGTAAAGTCATGATTCTTTTTGCAAGTCTGCTGTCCATACAGCTTGAGGAGAAAACCTGAACCAAGCCATATCAGTCAAATTGGTGGCTTGGTTGGAAAGTGATTTGATATTCAAATATATATGTATGGAAATGTTTTAAGTGCTGTACCTGTTATTTTGCCATACATGCCATGTTGTTTTTGTTCTGTGTAATTGCTGTGATGTTAGTAGTGGAATATTTTTTTTTTAGTGTTGTCACTGTTTTGCCAGGGATGCTGCACCGTATGTGTTGGTTCAGTCATGTGCAGTGCTCATAAACAATGATTATTTATATAGAAAAGGGCTTGTACCGCCCTTTTTGCTAGACAACGGTCACATGGTGCTGGGATGCATGTCCTTGCTGCACACACTGCCAGTGTAGCAGGTCCAACTGATTTACACTGGAGAGTGTCAGCAGCAGTTGTTGCTCACCTGCGTTTCACGAGTATCGTTCAAAAGGGTTGTACTTAGTCTCTTAATTAATCACGTTTGTTTTTTGGGTGTAACATGCAATAAACCAATCAGAGTGCTATTTTCCATTCCATTTAAAAACCAGGTGCACGTATGATAATGGGGCATTTGCCAGGGAGGAAGGAACGCTTCTCTGCAGAGGCAATGGTGTGTGCTTTCACTTGATGCACGAGCAGAGCATCTACGGCAACAGCAGGAGTCCACCAAAGCTCTCTGAGGTGAAGCAGCCGTAGGAGGTGGTAGTGGTGAGCATGTCCTCGTCTTCTCTTTAAAGGAGTGCAATGATGTCAAGAGATGGGGAGAACAAGGTGTAAGATAGGGCCCCTAGTATTCAGTCTTCCTAGAGGTTTTTGAGCTGTCTTGTTTCCTAGACCTCATCTTTCTCTTCTCCTTTTGGACTCTGTTTGCCTCATCTACTGCCTGACCAACTGTGTACCAAATAACTCCAAGTATATGGACTTTTACACTGTCTGCTGCCGCCTTACTCGGGTTCACCTTTCCGCAAACCCGTTACACTCTCAGAAGTAAAACACATACTTATTCCCCATACCCATACCCACACTGATTTATTTATCTATTTTACATTATACTCCCATATTTGTACATGGCTAGGTTTTCTGTGGTTTGTCATCTCAGATTTTGGTATAACTTTCAGGGTGTTGGTCCTGTGCTCTCCCACCAAACCCAAATGGTAGCAGGCACCCAGAGCTGTGGAGCTCTCCTTACTTACTCAAGGTGATAAACACCACCTGGGCTGCAGCCAATTCTGGCCTCAGCCTCACTCGAGCTGAAACTAAAATGTGAACATGTCCTTTTACTCTCGTTACTACACCACAAACATGTTATCTCCCACTCCTTTATAATACAATTGACTCTGCTCCTCTCCACACCTTTTCCCATATTTGTCTCAGAGGAAATAAGAGGATTTCTGGGCCCTGCTGCCCATGAGTCACACTGGATGTGACAGTCTGTGGTTTCAACATCCATGTTTTAGCATGAGTCATACTTATTCTAAAACATGCAGGAATCCATCCAAACTGTGTCTTGCTTGTCCTCAAAGTGCTTCCACGTCATAGATTCCCTCTTTCATTCATTCAGAGAGACAATGGGTGTGCAGGAGATGACTGCCAGTCAGACATGGTTCTAATGGAATCAAAGCCCACAGCAGGAACATGTGGAAATGCCATCTCAAATTGCAATTAGTTACAGTGAACATGGGATTTCTGCTATTTTATAATTGATACATATGGACCATAAGCAGATGTAAATTTTCATATTTTCAGTGTATTTTTGTAATCAATGTAGTTTCAACATCAATTCAACATCAACTCCCTGTTTTTCTTCTATTCGCTTCCTATATACCTTTATGATATCCACTCCTACCTAGTGTGACCTCAAAATTATGTGTGTGTTTGTGTCTGTGTGTGTGTCTGTGTGTGTGTGTGTGTGTGTGTGTGTGTGTGTGTGTGACAACTGAACAAGAGGGAGAATCGCACAATAATGGTATCACTTGAGTTGTTTTAGTCCCCAGATAGTTTGGTTTCAGAGACTGTTGACTTGATCTAAAAAGAAATTTCCATGCACTATATGCAGCTTATTTCATTGTGGGTGACTGATATCTGCTAAGGAAACATTCTCACATTCTCTAATGCTGCAGACCTTCTCCCCTTGAGTAGGCACTTTTTGGGGGAGGAAATACCTTTTTTTATTCCATCTGGCAACATTGTTGATGCACTTTGGTAAAACTACAGATGTTACAACTCTGTTTAGTAACAGTTCCCTATAAAACAAGTGATTGAAACTAACAGGAAACATTTAAAAATTATGATGAAATTGACAACAATAAATCTAATGCTGTTCCAATTTCAAGCACATTAAAGCAGATACTATTTGCAAAATCTGCTAAATTACCATTATGTGGAGCAATTTGAATGCCCACCAGCCCTGGGATGAAACTGGCTTCATTCTGGGCTGCAGATGATTAAAGTTTGTAAGAATGCTGTCAAAGTGAAGTTTTTCTGATGAAAATGCATACACTTTCCTGTGAGTTAAGCACTCATTGAGTGTGTGCCCGGTTTATATTTTGTGTTTCTTTTAACTTTCTGAAAGTTTCCATCAGTTCCAATGCCTTGGATACCCTGAATGCATTCACTATCAGTTGTGTCTTAATAACATGGCAATACTGAAACCCCTGCCTTGTGGTCTGTGGGTATTATCCTCAAGTAATGACAAATGATTTATTAATTTCTTGTATGTTGTTTTATTATAATAAGTCCTCATCATCACCTCAGCCAGGATTAGTCAGGATCAGTCATCTCATTGTCAGTCCATTACACCCTGATAATTGTCATAGTAAATTTAGGTGTTGTACATCTGAAAAGTGCCAAATTTTGCGATTTTTATGAAATAACTGAATTTCATGTGTTTGATGTTTTGTTTCATTTAATTTTTTTTGTCCCTTTTGTCGTTTGCTTTGCTCACTGATCACTTGGCTAAAAGTAAGCTGGTAAACTGGTGTGAGGAAATTCAGGCATATTTAATGAAACCATTTGGTGCTTTATGGTTAGTTAATTTAGTTGGCATCTTTGACCTTTTTTTTTGCTTTGTTTTGTTTTTTAGAGGTGCAAAACTACTGTGCAAAAATACTGACAACAAATTGTTCTCACTGAATGTAGTGCTTCACATATTTTCCAGTTGAGACTAAATGTGGCTCAGTGAAATCAACCTTCTACACTTCTGCACAGTGTACCTTTTTAAAGCTGAGAGAGAGGAAAATATTGAACCTCATTCAGAAATAGTTCATATGCACAAATCTGTGCTTAAACTGTTTAACTGTAAAAAAAAAAACATTTAAGCAAAAATACAGTATTCATCAATATAATTATTCTTACTCTGTCAACAAATTTAGAGCTGCCTCAGACCATGTGTGTTCACAAATCATAAAGGTCCCAAAATCTCAAAAAAATGTCATAGTCCAACTGTATCTCATGCAAAATGTATATTAGAACCATAGTCACTTTTTTTTCTCCTCAGCAATGTGCTGCTGTTGTGATAATAAGTTTTTAATCTACAGTTTTTAATCCTGATACACTAACATGCACACATGAGTATGAGGTATAAATTGACTGGTACGCACATGTTGTGATTGTGGCAGTAATTTTGGTGCGCAATTATTCTGCACACAGTAAGAACATCTCTACACCTGTACTAGTGAATGAGGCCCAATGAAACTGCGTCAGCACTGTTATAGCTGGTCAGGCAGGGAGCATGAGAGAGAAAAGGGGAAAAGGAGAGACATTCTGTTTCTAAAGTTCCCATTAGGTGTAGCCAATTCCCTCATCAGGCCCAATACTGTTATAAATGGAGAGTACAATAGAGAAGAGGCAAATACAAATGGCGAAGATAGGCAAACAAGTGAAAAGATGCACCCAGAAGGCAGCCGGCCTGCAGCTGTCACACCAGTCTATCTGCTAGCATGTTAATTCTTTTGTGCCAGGCTTGACAGCTAGGCGTGGCCGAGTCTTCTTTGTGGAATCTAGCTTTTCTAAACTTCTTGTGCAAATGACATTGTTCTGTCATTGGTGACAAATATCTAATGGACATCAAGTTATTTTTGCCATCAGAGCCAGAATGGAGGAAATTCCTGCACACATTTACAGTGATGCATAAAGTTCTGCCAGCATTTGCAGACAGACAGACTTTGGGCGTGGACGCCACACTCTCTCTCACTTAGTGATACAAAAGCACCAACCTGATGCTCATTTCGGAGTTCCCCCAACAGGAACAGTTAGATTTTTTTTTAAAAAGAGCTGTTATGAAATAGAAAGGGATGAAGCAGAGGACACTGAGGAAGAGTGGAGACGCAAAGGAACCACCAAAAGACAGACAAAGGACATGATGCATCTGAAGGAGCTGTATAGAAATCCCCATTTTGCAAGATTAATAGAAAAAAATTTCTGGCCCTGGCCATTTTTAGCACATTTCTAGATAGTAAAGTAAAAATGAAAGGAAACAGGTGAGACTGGGAGTGAGAATGAGGGGTGACATGCGACAAACTGTCCCTCCAGGATTTTGTGATGTCGCAATCACAACAATTAATGCAAATTCAATCAATCCCTGTGAATTCTGGGCAACCTTGCAATTTTGTCCAATCACTGCAGCAACTTTGACCAGTCATTGTTTTTTCATGCAGGCTTCATCAAAAATGTCGAGCCACATGTCACCAAAATCACTTCCTTGTTTGGGTTGTGAACAAGCAGGCAGGCAAGAGACCGTGCAAGGTAATTCCCTGACGTTTTGCACGAAAGCAGCAGTAAGTTGTTCTGCACCAAACACTTCTACCACCAAACACACCCAGACAGTGGCTGAAACACAAATCACCTGGCAGAGGCTGCTGCATCCAGATCTATAGCAAGTGCTGAGAGCATCAAGGTGAGTTAGATCAAATACTGTATGCTTGGTTAGTTGTTGTGTAATATAATCACAAAGTGTTAGAGGTGTGTGTGCCTGTGTGAACTGGTCCGATATTGAACAAAAATGCTGGGTTGGGTATCGGTGACACCAAATTATATACTAACTGATCCAATCTGGAAATGCGGTTCACAACATGTGGTAGAGCTTGCTGATGACTACAGAGTCAGCTCACAGCTCCAAATCAGTGGAACAATGGAGAGAAGAGCAGGGGAGCACACGGATGATAATTAGTGTCACACTTCAGTCTGATGGAAATAAACATGGAGCAAAACAACAGTTTCACTCAAATTTCATTTGAGTGATTTTTCAAGCAAAAATGCAGACATTTGTTTCTCAAATGTGCAGATTTGCTCATTTCATTTGTCTCATATGACAGTCAAAATGTCTTTTGAAGACATCACTTTTAAGCTCTAGGAAATTACAAAGGTTATTTTCCACTTTTTTTAAAAAACAATTATAGACTAAACAGTCAGGAAAATAATCATCAGATAAATAGATAATGAAAATTCTCATTAGTTGTAGCCCTAATGTGCTCATGTAGAAGGTTATTAGATTAAAGTCTGGTGTTTGCTTAGTGCACCTTCCAGAAACATATCCAGTAATATCAACAAACACACGATTGAGACAAAACATTTTCTAGAGTGCAATATGTTGCTGGATGATGTCATACGCGGAGGTCAACTAAATCCAAAGAAAAATTGGATCAGGGGAACTGCTGATTGATTGATGTAAGATTGGTGTGAGGCTTCCCGTTGAGACCATCTTGTAATGATGCTGCAGATGGAGCGTTTTTGAGAGCCAAGCAAATACAGAGATGCAAAACACTTGTCATAAGCATGCCTTGCATAGCCTGAGTGGGTATGTGGTTGGAATTTTGCCTATCTGTCCCTCTGAGTGGCAAACCACCAAACCTCTCAATGACCCTTTTATTGAAGTCGGGAATGTTACTGATACTTTTTTCTCCTTGTGTAGCGCATAGACAGAGCATTTGTGTGGCGATCGTGTGTCATGGTGTTCCTCAGGAAGGTCTTGATCCTCTTTAAAGTAGGGGAGCACTTCTTTGATTTTGCTGTTGTCATGGATATGGTGATGAGAAGACTTACAGTCTCAGTGAATGTGCCCTGAAGGTTGTTCTCCATGAAAAACTGGAACAGAGTCAGTACACTACTGCAAGCCTTGAGCTTGTCGTTCTCTTAGATCAGGGATACTTCTGTTTTGAGCTTGGCCTTGTCCTCTACTGTGGTTCCCAGCACTGAATGCGGGATTTTTACGGTGCGTTCCAGGAACAAGTCTCCTTGCAACAGAGTGGCACTGATGAGGTGCTTGGTGAAAGAGAACTGTTCCTTGGCATAAGGATCAAAACGGTATCACATACCTATGAAATTATACATAATGTCAAAAAAAGGAAAAAAAGAGAAAAACAGGGCAGTATGCATGGTAAACAGAATTAAATCTGCACTTCTCTCGGAATAATGTCATCAGTATCCTCTTACAAGAATGAGCATGTTATTTTGTGACAAGCAAGGATAGCTTACTGCTTAATACCAGGAATGTCAACCACATCTGAAACACTAAAGTGTCTGTAGCTGTGTGGTAAATGGAATCACAGGACAGAATGAAGAAAAAAAACAAACTCTTTTTACTATTACAAGTAAAAGTAAAAGTTAAAGATGGCAGACACTGACACATAAATAAAAGCTGATAAAATATGAAAGTGACAGGTAAAATAATAATTTACTTTTGAGTGGCTGGTGAATTTGAGCATTTATTTGTTTAAAAAGTTATTTTCTCACCCTATGGCAGAGGATAATTTTAGACATCTTTACGCATTAATAAATAACAAAACAAGCAAAAACACCTAATGGAGTGTCTTTTAAACAGAACTGTTACAGCGTACCTCTGTGGCCAACCTCTGTTGTTCTCCTTGACCTAGTGTCCCTGATCCAAGTCTTTGATACAAAACACAAGTTACCATCCGCAATTACTGTTTCAGAAACTAATCTATAGTATACATAAAATTACTCTGTCATTGTGTATTGTGTTTAATAAACTGTATCTATCATCCTGGCTGGATTTTCTATTCACTGTCTCTAAAATGTTGAAAAAAAGTATTTTTGAGTTGCTCTACTGCAGCGATCATCAATTGGCGGCCTGGGGGCCACATCCGGCTTGCAGAATATTAATGAAGTCAGAAAATGTGACGAGGAACTAAATGCGTTCCGGTATTTAGGATATCTAGAATTGAAGCAGAGGAGATGGAAATAATTTTATTGGGAATGATTTACTGGCCCCAAATAGGTGCATTTGACCCGCGGGCTCTAAACACAGTATAAATCCTCCTGTCAGCTTATTATTAGTTACCTATGAGTAACCTACACAACCTGCTGGTGCCAGATGCATAAACGATGCATATGCACAAAAACATGCATACACAGTTTCCTGTGCAAAAATTGGTATTAATAAAAAAGTACTTGCAGTGAGAATGTGTGACAATACACTAAGTGTCCTTAATATAGATTTCATTGCGCATGCTTGATTTTGTAGGGTACAAGCCTACTTATCTATTTTATATTGTGAGTGAAAATACATCTGTTGCACTGTCACACATAGGCCTAATACAGATGTTATTACCGACTAATTCAGAGGCATATGTGTGATTAATTAATAGTCACTATGAGGCTATAAATAGGCAGAACTGTGTTGAATGGCTGTCCATAATGACACAATTGTGTCTTTGGTGCTGTTACAGGGCTTGCCAATGCAGGAAGATAAGAGGTGGGGTCCCTGGTCCTCTGCCTGTAGCTCACACACTCATGGTGCACACTGATGTGCTCACACAGCTGCAGTTGCTTCACTGGTTGTCACTGAATAGCCATAGTTGCATAGTTGCCTCATTTCAGCTTCGGCTGAAATGAATTCCTGTCTTTTATGAATTGAAGCCATATCTTCGAAGAACGTCTTCCACCAATCAGGATACTGCATAATAGCTGCAAAACCGGGTAAAGTTGATTAATATTTCCTGCCAGTCAGGACTGCATTCTGTAATTACATCTCCAGATTCTCAGTGATCATTGGTGGAGGTCTGCATACTTGCCAACTCTCCCGATTCATGCGGGAGTCTCCCGATTTTTTAACCCTATCTCCCGCAATGCTCCCGGTCAGTAATTTCTCCCGCTAATCTCCCGATTTTACAGTGAAGGAAACAAGTCAGATTGTGGTAGGTATTTGTCGCAGTATCTGGCAACCCTAGCCTGCCTGCGGCTGGTGACGTGACTCAGTCACTCGCTGGAGGCAGTGATACGCCAAGTAGCGTTGATACTTCCAGAAAATAAACGAAGAAGAAGAGGAGGAAGAAGAAGAACGACACTCAGGGCCCTATCTTACGTCAGAGTCCCTAAATCCAGTATTTGGGGATTTAGCATTGCGTAAGAGGCGTTCCCCCGCAAAAGTTGCTATCTTGCACATCTGCCTTTATCCGGAAAACACCTGCGCTACCCGTTATATTATGCATAGGCATGGTTTGGGCGTTACGCCAGTTAAACCAATCAGTGTGCCAGGTGCCATTGCCTTTAAGAGCAGGCTGCACTATCCCAAATCCTCAAACCGATACCCACGATTTAGTACTATCTCTGCCATTTTCTCAGGGGTTCAACTGAGGCTAAAGCAAGGTGGCTTTTTATAGGCGAGTTAATTGGGGAGGTGTAGCCGCATGTGCACATCCACATGTGTCCAAGTGGACGCGCATTGAAGCTGCCTGGGCGCGCTCTTGTAAAAGCCCAAACGGGATAGCGGGTGGTTTTGAGGACCCACTATACGCTTTCCCTAACGTGTGTGGTCAAGATAGCAATTGTAGGGAAAGCGCATAAACACGCCCATGGGCACACCTCCAGGTGCAAATAAAGGAGTCGGCATAATGTATAGCGGGTAGTGTGGCCGCAAGATACCGTTTAGGGATCGTGGAAGCTGCTAAATGCGTAATTCATGGGTAGCAGGTAGTGGCAACGGGTAGTGCAGTGTGAAAGATAGAGCCCTCAATTACTGGCGGGGTAACCGCCTTATTATTTAGCCTTCTGGTACTCATTTCAACAATTAAAACTGCTCATTTTTTCATTGTCCTCAATGGTAAACAGAATAATTTATTGAATATCAAAGAAAAAACATTTTCAGAACAAGTTTCCTTCATCAGGTTTAAAATACAAGAAATGACGACAATTATACGTACACCTGGCGAAGGAACCTTGTTCCTTGGGCCGAAACACAGATGAAAAAAATCTCTCTATTTTTCACAACCCAATGTTGGCAAGTATGGGTCTGTGCTCTACTGAGAGCATTTTCTGGTCAAATATCGAGTTATTATATATTTCCCATGTTTTTAGGAGTTTGTTGACACTGATTCAAGCAAATAAATATGACTTTAATTTTGTAAGAAAGTGAAAATACTAAACAATAATAACAGTAAATTTTGTTATTTGAAAGTCAAGCCCCCATGGTGTCTGCTTGGAAAACATCTGGCTCTTGGACAAATGATGATGACCCCTGATCTACTGTGTTCGGCCAGGATAATGCACATTTATGTTTTTATTGACTGTTTAAGACAGAAACAGTTATTCTCATTTTAAGCATTCTCAGCCAATGATAATTATTTACCCGATCATTTGCATGCTGAGGGTGAACCTCTGGATGATTGTTGTGATGTAGAGAGAGTCAGAGTTCCTCTTCTGCAGCTGGTTAAACAGCAAGTCCATGTGCGGCATGATCTTGTGAAACAATGCCAGGAAAAAGCAGAAACCCTCATTTTCTGGTGTTTTCAGAAAGCCCCCGGCCTCTCCGATAGTTGGAGGATCAAAGTTACCGAAGTCTCTGATGGTCTGGAAACACTGTGGGAGGTCAACCCTCTGCTCATGTACAGTGCGAGCACAACTCTGGAAGTCCCACCTAATTGTCTAAGTTCCAGGAAGTCTGTGTGCCATAACTTGATCAAGCATGGCGGTTCACTTGAAAGACCGGGAGAAGAGTTCAGCAAATCCACAAAGATATGAAAAAAAAATACTGATGAGGTTCTACTGGCACATATAGCAGTGGATGTAGTGTGCACTTCCATATACATCCTTTACCCTACGCTGCACTGCACCTGTGGCTCCCCTCATCACAGTAGCCCCATGATAGGCCTGGGTGATTAGTCTGCTCTGTCTTCCCTCAGGGAGGATAATGCTTAGCCTCTCCAACTGTGCTCTGAAGAGGGATGAACTCGAAAAGATGTTCTCTGATGTTGTTATGGATGTTGCTGTACCATGGCACAAGCACCAACTGGCAGTAGGCGGAAATGTCAATTGTCACATCTGCCTGAATAGCAAGATAATCTGCATTTTTTTTTTTTTAACCTCTTCCAGTAATCTTCCAGAATGTAGCAACCTACCTGCCTTTTAAAAAGGTTGTTGTCTTAAGGTGTTCCTTCAATGTGTTGGAGGAACACCTTGTTCATAGTGAGGCAACAAGATCTGCTAAACCCCTGAAGACACCAGGGTTGTCTGAGGATTCAGCCTCATTATGGCCACACAAGGCCAACTCAAAGCCCCCACAGATTTTAACATGGGCATTTATTTTTGATAAAATGTGCCTGTTCTTATTCACATCTTGGTTGTGTCTCCTCACCTAATTCCTACCTAGCATTGCTAGCTTGACTGATTCTCCATGTGTGCCCTTGTACACTCATGTTTCTTAATTTTCTCAGACAAATGTTTCATGTCCCTTACCTCTGTACCAGTCCATCTTGTGTCTGTCCCCACCATTTTGAACAGTAAGCATGGAAAACAAAAATTGGTATTCACATGACTGCATCCAGCTGGCCAAATGTTTCTGGTGTACCAATTTCAAAGAGAATCCATAGTTTCTCCACCAAAGTTCTCCTCTCAAATGGATTTTGTAGAAGAGATTTTATTGAATTTGGCGGTGGCTGAAATCCCAACTCCCAAAATCATTGTTGCCAATAACGTCAGGCGTCCTTGCTCCACCACCAGCTGACTCTGCATGGGGTGATACATTAATTGCCCTTTAGGCATTAGATTTGAGGATGCTGGTTGGCGATGTTTGTCCCAGATGAGAAGTGATGAGATGAAGATGGACAGGAAACTAATTTCCCCCCAAACATAATGATTTATATGCATATATTACACATTATTGTGCATTTTAAACATACAAATACATAAAATTAATTCTTATTTATTTTAAAAATAAATAAATAAATAAAACCTGACCCTTTTGGCCAGAGTTTGCACTGAGCAGGGTGAAGTTGCATCCATGTCATTGTGTTCAACATTTTTGTTTTCTTTGTGAATATCCAGTAGAATGAGAGCAATGTGCAAACATTATGTACAAAAATTACGTGCAGATACACTTAGTGGCCACTTTATTAGGTCCAGCTGTACAATCTAATGCAGCTCAGTACAGCAGCTCTGCCATAAATTCTACCTTTTAAGAAAGTTTGTGAACGTGAGAGAATGAGAATGAGAATGTGTCAATTTAATTATGTGCTTATTATTGAGGTTGTAGTTTGCAAAGGTCTTGTACCGGACTACATTATACTGAGAGATGTTTCTGTTTTTTTGTCCTCCCTGTTTATATACATGAGGGGGGGACAGAATAGAAGAAACAGCTCTCAATAAAATGCAGTCCAGTAGAACAGCACCACTAACTACAAACATAGAGTTGAATGAACACCTCTATTACTGTGACAAAAAGAAAACCTGAGCATCATAGGTATCCGAAAAGGAAACTTTATGGCACAACAGTTGGATTGGATTGGATTAGATTGTACAGATGGACCTAATAAAGTGGCCACTGAGTGTGATTTTCCATGTGGAATTTGGGTTTATAAAAATCAGCCATACATGAGAACACACTTGTTTATATACTTGAAAGTCATTAAGGGATATGGAATCAAATGTGTAGCAATGATGGGATAGTAGGAATTATGATAACAAGGTAACAAATTAAATGCAGAGACACGGGGCAATTTTGCATTAACAATACTCCCTTTTGATGATTTGATATATTATTTTTTTCCTTTTAAATAAGAGCAGCAATTTATGAAAAAAGGAGAGGAAGGCTGTTGGCAAATGTTATTAGATTCTAGGATAGTTAAGTATTTAGAGTAAACCGAATCCTCCACATCTCAGTCCATAACCAAAATTTTTTGCATTGTGTACAACTGCATTTTCTTTTTAAAATGTTCTGCCGAGAAGATTTTTAGATTTCTCTACCATTCTGCCACAGAAAATATGCAGGCTATTGGTTTTGCACACAGTCTCGAGCATCAAGCAAAAAAAAGAAAAGAAAATATTATAGTGCTGATGGTGGAAATAACACCTCTGCCACACAGTTTCAACATTTTATGAGTAAAACATGGTAGTAAATTATTCACTGACTTATTTATTTTCAAAATGTTGATTTCATACCTTACATACAACATTTATACAGAGTTACAAGTGTCCTGGTGAATAATCATATGCTGTGTTTCAGATTTTGTAAAATGAATAAATATATATTTTAGTTAATTGATTGAAATTACTTATTAAATAAATAAAATAAATTATGTGAGTTGGAGAGTGTTTCAAACATCAGATCTGGATTTGCAGATATTAAGATAATGAGAGAGGGCATAAATTTTGCACATGTACACTTAATTACACAGAGTTTATGATTTAAAATATGAGTGCACTGCATAGTATCAACAGCGATATGCAAAAAGCAAAAAATAAAAGGTCTTACACAAACATTGCCACGTTTGTACTGAGAAAGGGAAGCTGCCTTTTGTAGATTTTAATGAATTAATGTCAGTCATAGAAAATGCTCAGTACAAAGCGTTTTAGTCCTGAATTCTAGATTACATTTTACATTTGGAATATTTTGCAAGCGGAATACTTTGCAATTTTTTTGTGAGAGGCTCTGTTACTGGCTGAGGACAGAAAATTAAATATGGCAGAATTAGTATGTAATTAATCTTAAGGACAGCAACAAAGCAAAGAAGGGCTCATTTCAGACACTTTGCTGAATATATTTACCGGGATCATTTGATCACTGTTGCAAAGAGAGAATGAATACTTGACACATTTTCTTGAGAGTTGCAGACCTTTACCCTTTACTGAATGACACAACTCATTACTTCAGTGTTGCAGTTCTCCACTTATATTTTTTTCTCTTCTTCCATCATATTCACAATATGAAGCTCAGACTATGATATGAGGCCGCATGCTCATTTTTCTGATTTCTCCACTGACCTTGGTGTCAGAATGTTAGACTAGCAGTCTGATCATTGATTAGCCTTTTTTCAACAAGGGTGAATAAACCTTGTCATTTCCTCTTCATTTCCAGGCAACATTATTCGCTTCCACTAATTTATTTTTTGTGCTTGCCCATGGAAAACCATGGAGAGTACTTTTGCTGTGAATGAATATGGTAGACCATTAAAAGGTTACAGTCATCAATTATGGTTAAGAGAAGGATGGTGCATGTGAGGATGGAGTGTGAAATTCTGTTTTAAAGGGAAAGACGGTGCAGCAGGAGATGTCTAGGATTTAGGTCACCCCAGATTAAGATAAATGGTCGCCTCAGAGAGCCGAATCAGTTTCCCGGTCCCAGCCAGAATGCCATTACAACATCTGCACACACACAGACGCACACACACAGACAAACAGGTCCTGTGGTCAACAAACATGTTTTGCAGTCATCATTTTGAGATTAGTCTCTTAATTTTGTCTAATCTCACTTTCAAAAACAAACAGTTGACGTTTCTTTCCTTCCCTCTGCAAAGGTTACTGAAATGTCTTGGCAGCTTGGTGGCTCACTTGAGGGAATTAGAGTTAGATGTTTCCATATTTAACCCATGCTCCATTTCCAACATAATCAGTATTTTACTGTGCTGATTAACAACTAATCACTTAATCATGTATTACTAATAAGCCTCTTAGTTTACTGTCATGTGGACGATGGTGCATGGGTCTTTGGGGAGATGTTAGAGGCAAATTGCCAAAGGTTTTCAAGGCTATGCTGTACAGTTATAGAACTGACCCTCTGGAAACCAAAGGACTGTCAACAAGGCCCTCCGAGGCCCATTAAAGGCATGCAAACATGGATCACTCTCTATGGTATTTCTGCTGGAGCACAGCGGATGAAGGTCAGCGGATCAAAGGCTTTTGGCTGACATTCCTTGGTGCCTGATGAGCCCTCTTGGGTTTCATTGATTAGCCAATGAGAGGCTAGGGCAACGACATTGAGCAGATAAAAACAAAGTGACTTGTCTTGCTTCAGATGCAGAAAACTTATTTTCCCTTCAGCTGTCCCAGGAGATGCGAACAATCTCAGATTCTCTTCTGCAGCAAGCCTCTTAATCTGACTTTGAGTACTGCCAGTGATCTCCCATTCCTAAACCGTGACAACTCAGCTGACACATGCATGCATACAGAGAATGTACTGTACATGTGTAGCACTCTAAACCATTCCCATTATGTCTTCAGACTCTAAACATGGTGTTGCCATGAAGAAACTGCTAGAACTAGCAGATGTAGCAAAATAGAGCTTTTCATATCATGCTACACTGATAGTGTGTCCCTTTGGAGAACTGTAACATCACTTGTACTGCTCTCTGAAGCGACCAAACAGAGTCTGTTTGATTGAATAAGGACAAATATGACCCTTTTCATAGTCCCACAACTGTTCTTGATTAGGTCATTAATTAGGGAGATAAAATCTCCAGGTAGAGCTGGGATGATGGTTTCAAATAACTGTGGGCGAAATTATGAATTATTTTCTGAGCAAGCGAGTGACAGAGCATGGCATTGACATGTACCACTGAATGGCAAAATGTACAATCCCTTTAGAGGTAGAGCCAACCTCTTCAAGCAAATAATAGACTTGAAACTTATAATAAATCGTTTTGAAAATACTTTGGGTGAAGGCCATATCAAGTACAGACATGTAGAGAGTAAACATGCATCTAAGATCGCAAACAGATTGAAAGAGAACCTATTACATGGTGAGAAGAGTGCGTTTTGTCCATGCTTGAGTATGTTTAGCTAAATGGCAATCTGACACAAATCCCTAGGTAAACACACAGCTTAGTGTTGCTGGTGCCTGTAATTCCAACAAGGTAGCTATGCTTTAAAAACAGGTAAACAACAAAGAAAACAAACCTCATGGAAGTTTTTCATGCCAACTAGTTTCCTTGCCTTGCCAAATCTTCCACAAAAAGAGGCAGTATTGTCTTTTTAGCTCATGACAGTGGGACCAAGATGGGACAAGAGACTTAAGGAAGGGAGAGACCTGGAGGAGGTGGGGAAGAGAGACAGTGGAGACATCGCATTGTAACGGAGAGGCATGTTAATGACTATGTGTTCCCAAGACTGCTGGCTTCTGCTCCCAAACATGAAAACAAACACTGACTTTGACATCTGGGAATCACTGTGCTGAGAATGTATAATCCTCAAGTGAGATTAGCATCACGTTGTGGATGCAAAACAGGTTGTGTGTGTGTGTGTGTGTGTGTGTGTCTGTGTCTGTGTGTGTATTTCGGGCCATGTTCACATCAACATTGGTCAAATGAGGCCCTTGGGCATTGTTTGAGATACATAATGAGGATGAAGCACCCCGCATCAGTGGGGACTGACGCCTGTCCTCAAAGCCTGCTGAAGTTTCTCATGCCTTTTAACTGGTTTATGCATATTCCAAGTCTTAAAGATTAAATTTGGGAAGTTCTCAGACATGCTAAACTGCTATCCAAAGTAAGAAGTGGGATTTGTTTGCAGAGAAGACTGGGTGTATTACAATTATGACAATGGATTTATAAAACCAGCGTTTGTGGGGAGGTTCTGCCCATAAGTCTCAGTGTCAGAGTTTCAACCATCTGATGTTACAAATCTGGCCATGCAAAAAATGGACTTTGCTCACTCCGCAACTGGATCTTCAAAACTAGTTCAGGCACACACTGCAAATTGGATTTTGACACAATCCAGCCACAAAATGTATGTTAGCCATGTAAGGATGGGGAGAGGGTGGGAAACACAATGCTGAACAAGATTTGAATAATAGGAGAAGTATGATCGGGTCAGTTATGATCTAACCTTTGAAAAACCACATGGAAATAGTGAGTTTAAATGTAACCTGTAGCTTTTAGGTAGGCGTATATTAATTTTCAATCTGCAGTTGTCATTTTCCAAAGTTTTCCAACCATACTGATCATCTGTGACCAAAGAGTTTCATTAGATCATTCTATAGTGCGATGGGTTTGTGCGGGACAAGTGTCAAAACGATCATTAGATTTCCAAAAACGTGTTTTCCAACCACGTCCATAATCATTTCATTTAGTTTTGATTTCCTTTACAAAAGAAGTGCAGCCTCCAGCGCACGTATTCTTTGGCCAGCCAGCAGATGTGGACAGGTTATTGTAAATATGGAGGAACACCGATCCAATTTTGAAGTTTCTGAAGAACAGTTCCAGTTCAGTGGCCAAGGATATTTATTTGAGCTGGAATATAGAGACGCTGAAAGGGGACAGCAAATGAACAAGAGGCAGACAGGCAACAAAACGAGGGATGAGAAGTTTCACAACACACACCGGGAGAATGATGGAGTTCCTGCGGGCAACGTGAGGCTGTGCCAGGCCTGGGATCTACTCCTGCCTGATGTGGCTGCTCTGGATGTGCCTGGGGATAACGCCGTAAAAACTTGAATAACATCAGAGAAAAAAAAAATCACCTTCTCTGACCCATCCACCCCTGTTGGAGATTTTTTGGAAGACAAAGCCATGAGCAGCTGGGCCCAATGGGGAGCTATCGGTGGAGTAAGTAGGCTACTTTATGCTCATCAGTACAAAAAAGCCATCTGTGTCTGATACAGTTTTAGTAGTCGCTTGGTACTTATTTTATAGAGTGAACTCCATAAACATGTAAAACTGATCTTGAAACAATGGAAAAACAAGCCTGACAATACCGTTTTGCACTATTGTACTGCCAAAGCAAACTGACTCTGGCTGGCTTCCAGTTCTCTTTTTAGGTTTTACTGTGCTCCTACTGTTTATAGAAGTACCCTAAAGATGTGACAGCAAGAAACAAACAAGAAGCAAGAAACTCTGTCAGGTGTATTAGTTGACCTGCTATATTGTCATGAGTGCTACAGATTTTAATACGTCATCTTTTTTGGTGATAAAGTGATCGTTTTGTCAAATCTTTAAATTGAACGCTGTGAAACCAGTCAAATCAGTGTTCTAATAAAACAACATGAGGTATCATACTGCACCACATGCTCTGGTGAGTATAAACATACAAACACTTTTATTTGCAAGTTCATCATCACATAGTTAGAAAGCCACTAAAACGTCCTCCGCTAACTGCAACCTGAAATTGCATATGGATTGTCTCCTCAAGGATCATCATGTTTCCCATTTATTATGCTTGGTAAAAAGAGCACTCCAGTGAAACATCACAAAACCTTATATATGAAATTACAGTTTACATATTTTAGTGTTTCACCCTCTCTCTGTGCTTTTGATTAAACCTCCCAAGACACACAGCAAACCAACAGCCTGTGAAATAACCTCTTTAGTTAAATTGCGAATTAATAGCGTGTAAGTTTGGAATATCCTGCTCTGAAAATGATTCCCTCTCTCACACTCTTTTATTCATTTTGATTACAACTAGGATTGTGACAAGTAAACCACAAATTCCACTTTAGAGCTGACGGTGAAATCCCTGATCCTTCACAAGCACAGCCTCATTTGTGATGCATCTCTGGACACCGTGTTGGTTTCTTATCCTTCTTATCATGTAGTCTAAGTGTGCAGCCTACATGTAGGATGTTTACTTCAGTATTAGGGGTGTGCAGAGGTGCCACTGTTTGTATTTGCATTTGTTTTTGGGCAAAATGATTCAGGTTTGGATTCGGGAAAAAAATGGGCATGGCTCAAACTTGGAAGCAATTTTTTTTTTTTACCACAAGAAAATATAAACTGCGATATATAAACTGAAATTCCTGCTTTTTAAAACCATATCGTTTTAGGAAACCCACTCTATCAACTGTGCATTCTGCAAATCAAAATAAATCTAGCTGTGAGAAAATGCGGTGAACTTCTATCTCTCTCAGTGACTGACATCTGAGTGAACTCCAGACAGTGGAGTTTCCCAGCATGCTTTTGGGTAGCGGACAGTTACTTATCTCAGTTGTTTGGCTCATGTTCCCTATTCAGTTATTTAGTTTGTATGTGTATTGTTTATCATATGGTCTTGGTGCTGTGTTATTAGTTTTAATTATGGTTTTACATTATTTGTATACTGTGACTGGTATTGTCTATTATTTTTGTGTGGCTCCATCTGCTATGCAATTTATTATGTGATGTCTGGGTTAATGCTGCTAAAATGTAAAAGACTGGATGTTGAAAATGGCCAAAACAGTCATCCCTCAGAAATAAACCCATAATTGTGAAGACATCATATGTATTATAGAAAATCATTTTTTTTTTTTTTTTTAATAATGCTCAGAGGGGTAATTTATTCACCAGACAGCCATTATTTGTTACTTACTGAATGTGGATTTCATCCCTTATACCCCTGGGAAAAGGGATAGGACGTCTGTCCCCTGTTCAAATCACAACTCCCTCAATTCTTGACTGATTTTCAAGCGGTTTGCTTTGTTACAAATGTGAGATGTTTATTTCTGATAATGAAAAATTGTTTAATTATAACGGTTGTTATAACGGTGGTTTTCATTCCAAAATAGATGGTTTTGTAGATGGTAGGAGTAATAATTCCATAATTTTTACTTCACATAAATATGTTGTAAGTAGATTTTCTCTTACTGGTTGTGAAATGGCTGTCATGTGATTTTATTCACAACTTTTATTCACAAA
>OMLB01015765.1:0-11486 GCA_900302555.1 Myripristis jacobus | reverse complement strand
ATATTAGAGTTGAAGTCACTGCAGTGACATAAGTGATCAAGGGAAACATCTAGGCACTGGCCAAACTATCAAATAAAGAGTTTCTGCATTGTCCTGAAATTAAGAAGTGTGTGTAATGACCTCCAGGGACCCATGCTGTGCTCCTGTCTCTGCCACTGGTTATCTTACACCAAAGGTCTCCTCAATGACAATTTATTATTGCTCTCTCTCTCTCTCTCTCTCTCTTGCTCTTTCTCTGTCTATTGCAGTGACATTGCAATCCTTCTTGTGAGAGTGCCAGTGAACTGTGGCTGCTGGGCCTAAAAATACCCGCCCCTTGACAATGTTCTGTGACGCGTCTTCCTGCCAGCTACCTGATCCATTTGAGCCTACTTTTCTGGCTCATCTTCTCCAGTCCCATTTTTTCTCCTTGAGCTATGTCACACTAACCTCGCTATGCCAAGACCTAATCTGACACTTTGGACCCATGTCTCCCTTCTCAAAGTCACCATATAAAAGGCAGGTTCAATATGGCTTTATTCTAATGGGCATACTGGAGTGGATCAAGCAAATGAATCCTAAGCTTAAAAAAATGTTGTGTTTTATTTTATTGTCGTGTTTAAGATGTTGAAGGAATATTAACTGGCAGCTCAACTAAATCATTACACAGCCTCAACCTCTATGCTGTTCTTTCTCAAAGAAGCAGGGGAGACTGAAAATGTGGACAATTTTCTCTTAAACAAATGCCATTGGCAGGGTATTCCTTTCTTGTTACGGTCTCAGGTTTCACGACACAAGTAATTTCCTGGATCGACAAATAGCATTGATTCAAGTTGCATTGAAGTCACCATTCAATTGCATTTCTTGCAGAATGCAATCAGGCATCCCTGGCACTATTGATTTGAAAGAAGTCCTAGTGCAGATGAGAAAATCTTTGAAAATCTTAACAGGCACTTGTGTCTAAATCCTATGACTTTATGTTGTTTCTCCTACATTCTACTTTGCCTGTATAGAGACTTTGTACTATTTTGTGCTCATTTGTCCTTGGCACATCTGATCCAGAATACAAATGCAGCCATTTAAATCAGGGATGTCATTTGTAAATAGATGCATATCAATTGTATACCTACTAATGTCATGGTACATGGCTTTTTAATGTCATTATGTACCTCAGGGCAGCACATCATGCGGGATTTCCAGATACTTTACTGCTTTCCAATTTCTTCGGTGAATAACTAGACCTTATTTGCAGGATCTTTCCTGCTTGGTTTTAATGTTAAGGGTTCTATGTGTAACATTTTAACATCAGTTAATTACCACATCAATTTTGACACATAGTTACAAACAAGAACATCAATGAAAGATTGGCAGCCCCTACACGGCTTCTACATTGCGTATTGGGTCCTGTTTTGTGGGACATCTGTTGGGTTATTTTACAGCACAAAAGGAGAGCGAAAGCTTTTGAAGTTTCTCACAATGGCAGACAACGCAGTAAATAAAAGGTCTATGGAAAAATCTCTTCAAACATAATCTTACTTTGAATGAACAAGTAAAAAATGGTTGCTTGGTTTACCTCCCTGCAGATAATGTAGTGACAAAAAAGGCCTTTTTTATTAAGGTGACCAGTTTTTTGGCTGTTGTGATAGGCTATTTTGGATGGGGTCATCATTGTTTGTTTGTTTCATATTCAAGTGAACAATCTACTGTATGAACCTGCAGAGCTCTTAATATTAAATTAAAAATACATGTTCCAGACCTAGTCTCTGTTCAGTAGTGCAAGTACATACAGATCAAAATCATTAGTAACTTTTCAGCTAAAGCTCTGTTGGAATGTAAAGTGACTGTTAAAAGCGACCGTTGTCTTTTGTAAGAATCCATTCAAGTGTTGCCAGTTCTATCACATCCCATCATAACATTACCTAAACATTATCCATATGTAAATGAACAGAGATGCTGTGATGGTCATCCTTGACATTTGAATTTGATCTTTGAAAAGGTGTGTGCATGTTGTTAAAAAAAAGAGTAGCATGTTGTTTGCTCTGACCATCTCCATCTGTTCACATAGTGCCTTCTCTTTGCACAACAGTATGTATGTGTGTGTTTGGATAGTAGTGGTAGTGTGTGTGTATGCGTGTGTGTGAATGTGTGTGCACCGGGTGAGGATAAGGGGGGGGCTATAGTGGTCTTCAGAGGACTTCTTAATGAGCCAAGGCAATCAATGCCAAAGGAGATGGCTTTGATGGATGCCTTTGAGAAAACAATGTGTCGTGATGACCTCTGTCTAAAGGAACCACAGACCAAAGCCTCCAAAATGGAAAACTGACCTTCACGAGGATACTGCTAGCATCTAGTCGATTGCTTACTTGGAGGCTTTGGGGGATGTCCCTTTAAATCACTATTTGGATACCAAAGTGTTGAAACAGGTTCACCTTGGTGTCGGTGAGATAGGAGCTTAAGAGGAGATAAGTAAGTGAAGGAGACGGGTGGAGATCTTTTTGTCTACTTTTCTTGATATAACCTTCCTCCATCAATCATCAACAGCGATGACACCCAGCTCAATATGTGTTGGTGAAATATAGCGTATTGGGTAAAAGATTTTCCCCTCAGAGCAAACTGTGTTTCATTACCTTTGAAATATAACACAGGCTAAGGCCATAGGCTGTACTCTTTGTTTACCCCTGCATTGGCTGAACTAATCAGTTGTGCCCACTGAAATGTTATCATGTCACACCTTGTGCTGCTGGTAGTCTGATAGGACTATCGAGTCCAAAAAAAACCCAACCTGATTTACAATGAATACTTGAAAAACGAACGGCCAGCTGCAATTTGCCATTCTGTGATTCAGATTATTTTGCATTAATTGCATTCTTAATTTGATCCGTTATGTGCCGGATAAACACCATTAAACATGCTGTTTACCACTGCACTTTTCTTATCTGTGTACCTGCTCCTATTTAGCCATTCCACAATAAAACCTCTACTTACAAAAACTGCTCTGTTAATCTGATTCTCATTAGGCCTGCACAATATGGTCAAATAAATAAGTAAATAAAAAAAAAGAAAGAAAAGCATATTGTGATTATTTTGACAGATAGTGCGTTTGCGATTATACTTGCAGTTTTAGTGGGAGTGATCCTTTTTACATCATAATTTTCATTTAAACTGAAAAAAAAAAAGTTATTTTATCTGGCTGTATTGTCGATGTCTACACCTGTTATACACAACCTGACCCTCATGCATTGTAGACATGCTGTATGTGTCGACATTTTAAGATGCAAAGTTTTTTTTTTTTTGGAAGTGCAATATCAATTGAATTAAATTAAAACTTGAAGCTGGAAATGTTAGAGGAGACCTTATGTAGACGACAACAGACTGATGAGGCCCACAATGCATGAGGCTCTCATATGTATATGTGTATCTATCGATCTGTATGTGAATAATTTCAATATTGTCACCTTGTAAGTAAAGTACAACAGGTTGATAGGAAGTGACATTCTGACTTCAGTCCACTGCTATTTCAAAATCCCAAGCTGGTCAACAGTAAGAATGATTTTCATCAATTTAAAGCAGCAGTAACAATGGCTAAGTGTTTGAATGTACTGTAATGTATAATGCATGCTCTCATGCTCTCTCCATCCTGCTACTGTGAATTTGGTTCAAGTCTTATTCTCTGACATTTCATGCATGGTGGCTTTGGCAGATCTGTGGCCCACCACTCACTTAGACTGGTAGCTCTGTCTGTGTAATGATATATGACACAAAGTAATTCCATATTTGGCAGTGCAGAGAAGCCATTACATTACATACAGTAGCTTGTCATGCTACCCATCTCACTATTATGCAAGTTTAATGGCCAGCTCACCACAAATTAATGGACTGCATGCTGTGTCTGAGCAATTACTTTACAGTGAAAGATATATGCATAATAGAAAGAATTTGACAAGAAACTTAGCTGTAAAAAGGGAACATATAATCATAGGAATTTAGATTAATTCCTTTCAACATGCTAGGAGTTCTACAGTACGGCCGAGCCGGAAAAAAAACCAAAAAACTGTTGTATGAAATTTCATTCTGCCTGACTTAATTTAACATTAATTAACATTGTATTTGTTCTTTGCCCCTGATTCTACACATGGCGTACTGGTTTTTGGTATCTGGTGCAAACTGGTTGCAATGATGTAACCACGTCACACAGAATCCCAAGAACTGGTTAATGAAAGGAATATTATGAGAAATAGTTCTTGCCCTATTATATCTGCTCTCTGCTTCAAAACAGAAAAGGCTCCTTAAACTTGCTAGATTATAATTTCTTTTCTTTTTCTCAATTCTCAATTTAGAGGATGGTTGAGAACATTTCATGAACTGCACAGAACAGAGAGCATTAGACATCTGCAGTCAATAAACAGAGTTGGAATCCTTACCTTCTCATTATCTTTTTTTAAAGATAATATGCATTTGATTAAATTTTTAGTAAGTAATTATATTCTAAAAAAGAGGAATGCATAATAACAGAGACGTACATTAACATCCTGGGAGATGATCCATTGAGTTATCCAAGTTTTAAGACACACAAAAAAACAAGGGATCCATTAAGTTTTTAGCTCAAAAAACTGTGGCTGTGACTGCCGTATATATGAGAAACCCAATTTGACCATAACTAAATTTGTTCATTTGTAGAGAGAGAGAAACAGTGTTTTTTTCCATAATGTATATTTCCTCTATTTGTGGAGAAGTCAGGAAGCAGCCAGTGCCTCGTGAAGTTTTTTTTTTTTTTTTCTTTTCCACCCCTAGCAGATATCAGAACACCAAATAAATATTTGCTGAAATGCCCTGGATGAAAATCAACTTTCCCTGAGATAAAAGTAAAAAACTGGAAAGGGTTTTTTGTATTAAATAAGCCTTCCAATATTTTGTGCACCTCAGACCAGAAATGCCTTATTACTGGACATTCCCAAAATATATGCCAGTGATTGGCTTCCTGGCTCCCACACAGTCTCCAGCGCTTTGAATCCTCTCCTGTAAAATGTGCTTTTTGCTTTGGGGTAATAGAAAAAATCTGATTAGACATTTCCATCCAAATTTCCTCCATGTATTTGAGTTTTGCACCTCCATTGACAGTCACAGAGTTACAGTGGCTGCACCATTCCTGCTTTGAAATCTCAAAGTTCCCTTCGTCTTCTCATTTATGTTTGACATACTCAGTGGAATGAGATTTTTTTGTCATGAGGCCCCCATCCAGTCTGGATATAATACCTTTGACAAACAGGCTCCTAAAGCTTCTCTCAGCACTGGGTCGCCCAAGAGAGTGGGCAATTTTTTACAGCTTGGTCAAAATAATGATGTAATTGTAGGCACCTGCTTTTCCAGAGCATATTTTTCTTTCAGAGCTTGGAAGTCTTGTCATTGCCCATAACCTGTTATTGAATAAAATGTTGTTATTCCTTTTGTTATCGATATTTTTAATTCTAAGGTCCAAATGATTAGGCTTAAAATCAGGGTCACAGGGACATCATCTAAATACTCTCTTCCTCTTAACAGCGTTGCAGACTTTGAGTTAAAGGCCCCATGCTGTACACTTTTCCAGGGTTTTATTTTAACTGTTGATATCCTGGCAAGATGTATTTGTGGTTTTGAGTACCTGTGGACCGCTAAATATAGTTTCACAGCTCCTCTCTCTTGCCTTTCTCCCGGAGCTCTGGCAGCACGGTTCGTTTAGCCAATCAGAGGAGAGAATCAGAATCTCTCCACTGATTGGCTGACTGTTTTCTGGGTGACATATGGTCGGGCCAATCGCAGGCAAGTAACTGAAACCTACGGTGCTCAACGGTACTCACCGGTAAATGGGAATTATCATCTTATAAAACTGTGCAATGAAACATGAGTCTCCTTGCATCGGTCTATGGCGCAACAGCGTTTCTTCGTCATGTCGCTAACTTGTTACTTTGTTACCTGGTGAGCGGAGGCGGGCTGGCTAGTTTAAGTGGGCGGAGTAGCCTTATGTGTGACATCACAAAAAGGAGGAAGTGCTATCCGCTCATCTTAAAGGGAGAGTTTCAAAGAACGGGCTGTGTGCACTTCTCCATTTATCACAGGTTTAATGCATGGGACATTATTTATGTGGCCCTGAGGCCTTCCCTATCATAAAAAAATAACGAAAATTGCATTTTCCATGCCATGGATCATTTAAAATTTTATCCATGGGTTTTGAATGTTGTTTGTACATTTTCCAAATCTTTATCGTCTTGTACGGTATATTAGAATTTCAAATGGGGTACGTTGAATTGAATCGTTGGGGAAAAAAGCAACAGTATATAATGTGATTTGATCACACATGTGCCTATAGCAGGGATCACCAACCCAGTCCTCAAGGGCCCCCTGTCCTGCAGGCTTTGGTTTCAGCTCTGCTCTTTCTCACCTAACCATCATGCTGATTGGTTGAAGCAGATCTACCTGAACAGGGCGTGCAGGAAGATGTGTGGGCCTTAATTGGGTCAGGTGTGCAAGAGCAGAGCTGAAACCAAAACCTGCAGGACAGGGGGCCCTTGAGGACTGGGTTGGTGATCCCTGGCCTTTAGGGTCCTAACCAATGTTGCCCTTACTTTCTACGTATTTCACCATGGCAACCTACTCTGGCAACTTTGTCACTTACTGTGTCAGAAATTATTATAATTATTTTAGGTAATTTCTAACCGTAATGGTCTCTCCGCAGCAGGCAGCTGCCACGGTTAACTACAGGCTATAGGTCTATGCAGGCACGTGTGCGGCCACACAGGAGGCCTAGCCCCTTTCCTCATCTCTGGTCTGCAGAGCATATGTAGCGCTGCTGAGGGAACAACTCTGCAGGCCTTACCTTTTTCAATGTTAGAAACTGCACTGAGAGTCATACTGTATAGTTCTCTGCACTTTGCTGGTCGACTTCATACCGGTCTTTTACTCTGTCCTCACAGACTATCACACATTAAAGATCTCTCTCCCTCTCTCAGCTCTCTGCAGATAAAGCACTGCAAATTGCAAAAAGAAATCAAAAGTGAAAATCATGAATAGTTTCTTTTCTTTATTGTTTTTTATTTTATTTGGGTACTTAAGGCAGCATACAAGTGTATGTAGTGCAATACATATTTATAGAAAGCACTTATCCATACAGTGTGCACGTGGTTCTCTTTTGCACTGATGGGGAACTAGAAAAAAGTAAGTGTTAAAATAAGAATAAAATAATACATGGAAATGCATACAGGCCTGCAGACGACTGCAATGAGCTCCAGAGTGTAAAGAGTTATTAATTATGTAACTGTATAGAGAACAGAATTGAGGTTATTTAAAAAGCGACTATATGACAGTGGTGCTGATGCTGGATACCATCGTGAGCTCTTGTCCATTTTGTGGTGGTGGTGTTGATTAAGCTCTCTCTCTCCCTCCCTCTCTCTCTCTCTCTCTCTCTCTCTCTCTCTCTCTCTTTTTCACATGCATGCTGCCTACTTCTTCACTCACAAGTCAAGTCAGTAAGTAACATCTTGATACAGACTTTCAGGTTCTGTATCAAGAATTAATTCATTTTTGGCAACTTATTTCAAGCTGCCAAAAATACCAAAACAGTTAAACAAAGGTATATGAGATGATTCCAAATGCAGTCACACCCAGAAGAAATATCCCATAGAAGGAAATATCCCATCCACACCTGGTTGGAACTTGACAGAATTGTCACTGAAAAATAGCCTTGACGTAAGAGAGAGGGGCGAAGAAAAGGAGAGGGCTAGACTTATTAGACTGATAAGGTCAGATGAATACATGACATAGAGTTACATTCAAATCATAGCACAGAATATCTTATTAGCCTACATTCACACCCACCGCTAAGTTTGTCATTCAGACTCTTTTGAAACAGGGTTGACCTTTTAAATGCCAGAGAGGAGAAGAGACGATACATTCCTACACTGCTTTGTGTTGTACTCCTTTACATTCTTATGCTCTGACCCACATTACAGATCCACAAGGATAGCATAGGCCTATAGTGTGTACACAACATGTGTTGAGGCACATGTAGTGATATACACAGTATCTCACACCCAATGTGCGGTTTTACGATATTAAGTAAGGGACATAGGACCATTTGTTTGATTGCTTGCCCTGTTACATACAAAAACAGCTATTTTCCTAAGCTTCTACCCTCTTTATTAATAAAATAAAGCATGTGCTGTTTGTTTTGTGTTGTTTAGTTTTGTAATGATGTGATGCCATGTGAATAAGAGGAGTATGAGGTAATACAAGTGATGGAAAAACACATTTCTGTCTGTAAACTGTTTTTTTTTTCCTACCTATTCTGAACAAAGTGCAGAATCGTATAGACCCTATTAAAAAGGCGTTTCCACACTATGTAAATACATGTGTGCATTGGTCACTTTTTCCATAAAATATTCTGTTATGTAACACCGATCTCAGTCACAAAAGTCAGCTTTTAGAGAGACCTTACTTAGGTGGGGTGGAATGAAAACTATTCTCCAATAAAATCATGTTTTTGTCAGTATTGTTTTCAATTTAAGTGTAGTGTGTCCCTATTTTTCATGACCCACATATCCAAAAAATAGATTTTTGGTGCTGTAGTCCATCTTAAATACAAGATTGCTGCCAGATTTTTTTTTTTTTTTTTAATGACAAAATTCAGTAGTTCACCACTTACTTTGATATAAAAGGAGCACCATGAGTATATGCAAATCACTTTAAAATTGTTTTTGCAAGTGAACTGGATAGAGGAACAGATTCCTTTAAATTGTCAAGTGTCACTCCTCTCCTGTGTACCTGCTGTGGGAGCCTTTGACTGGATGACCTTGGTTCTTGAGGTCAGGTCACTTTTTAAAACTCACAGAAATTAATATATTGGAGGGTTCGCTCTGTCCAAAGCTCATCACAGCAACTGCGAGGCGAGCCCCCTGTTCCCTCACCACCCGCGCTCTTCCCCTGGCCACGGTCAGGAGTTCTCACACCTTGCAATTTAAACCCTGGTGGGAAGGGAGACTCAAAAGTTGGTAATTATGATTTTTACCCATTCTGTTGAAAATTTCTGAATACCTCTGAATACCTCTCAATGTGTTTTAAATCCTTCTTGAGCCGATAGTCCAAATCACAGTGGACAAACACCATTTCCCGTTATATATCTTATAAATCCAGTATAATTTTGTTCTCCTGTTTCAGTGTTGTGTTCTGTAACTTGTGTTCTGTATACACATGTTGCACATCTGTCTGTCTTGGGGGAGGGATCCCTCCTCTGTTGCTCTCTGAGGTTTTTTCCTGTTTTTTTCTCCTTGTGAAAGGGTTTTTTTTTTTAATGGGAGTTCTTCCTTTTTCGATGTGAGGGTCTAAGGACAGGGGATGTTGTATGCCCCTTGAGGCAAATTTGTTGATATTGATACTGGGCTATATAAATAAAACTGATTTGACTTGAGAAGTAACACCTTGCTCACATTTGATACATGTGGCCTGCCTTAGTGAAAATGTCAGAAGCATACACACATGCACATTGTTTCTGTACGTATGTCTCCATGCTTAGAGCACATCAGCTGTATTGTTACAAAATGGGTCACAGAATAGGAATTTTCCACAAATGTTGGCGATATCTACAGCAGACCTCTCAATCCTTAACTCTTTGTCAGGCAGACTTCTGTTCTCAAATCTGGTCAGCTGTGTGTAAAGAGGACCTGAACAGGCTGCAGCTGGCGCAGAGTGCAGCAGCTGGATTCCTGCTGGGCTGCAGAGAATGGTATCCAGTCATTTACTATGTATGCATGCACACAAGAAAACTGATTAATGTGAGTAACCTGGTTAGAGCAAGAAATCAGGTAGCATGTTTTCATGCCCTACCTAAATAATCGGGTTTCCACCCCACCCCCAATTTTGCCTGGACTGTTACAGTGGGGCTGCAGTCACCTCGCAGCCTGCGGGGAGCCTCCCACAGCCGGCCTACAGCGGGGATCTCCCTGACAGGGCTGGCAGATTTGTTTTTTGTTTCCTTATGCACTGATGTAATGTTGACATAAAATTATTATGCATTCTTCGATTAACATAAATAGTGAGTGTTTCCTCTCCCAGGCATTGTACTGTTTATTGTTTTTATCAAGTCAGTTTCCTTATCTACTCTCTTTTCCTGCATATGGACACCTGGAAAAAGCCATTCAAAATCCAAATATATGGCACGATAATCAGATTTCTTTAGGAGAAATCTAGGTACCTTAACCTGATTTCTCTTAATCCTTTACCCCGATTATGGAAAGTGGCTCTCCCTTGACATGGCATTTGAGAAATCAGATAAATTCCCATATGAAACAAACTTAATAGCATGCAAACGCAGTTAGTCAGATGCACCTAAGACCATCATTGTTGACAGCAGAGCATAGATTATAAAGAACTGTATTACATCACCTCTCTGGAGCATTATACACACACATGCCAGAGTATTTATTTAGGAGAATACAATCCATCAAAAGATACTCCATGTGCAGATCCATGCAGCTGTGGAATAAACTTCATGTAAACATCCTGAAAGTTGATTGTAAGATCTTGTTGAAGAGATGTGTGAAATTACACCCCGTTGAGGAAGACTTACACCTTCTCCTCACTGCATCCATGCGTATGGGCAGTGCAAGCAAACCAGAAGAACATGCTTTATATGACTTTGGCAAACGCGAAATGGGCAACCAGTAGCGGAACAGGCGATGCATCAAAAATTGACGCCGGACATCCGGTGATGCTCCGTGGAAAGACGTTGCGTTGCTCATGATACGAGCAGACTGTCTATCAACCCTTAATGTGGTTTAATGGAAGGCAGCGCCAAACAGAGAAGTCTTCAGCTGTGATTTAAAAGAACTGAGAGTCGCAGCAGATCTGCAGTTTTCTGGGAGTTTGTTCCAGATATGTGTAGCATAAAAACTAAACGCTTCTCCATGTTTAGTTTTAACTCTGGGGACAGAAAGCAGACCTGTCCCAGGCGACCTAAGAGGTCTGGATGGTTCATAATTTAGCAGCAGATCAGAGATGTATTTTGGCCCTAAACCATTTAGAGCTTTATAAACCACCAGCAATATCTTGAAATGAATTCTTTGACACACAGGAAGCCAGTGTAAAGATCTGAGAACTGGAGTGATGTGATCCACTTTCTTGGTCTTAGTGAGGACTCGAGCAGCAGCATTCTGAATGAGCTGCAGCTGTCTGATGGATTTTTTAGGGAGACCTGTAAAGACAGTATTACAGTAGTCAAGTCTACTGAAGATAAATGTATGGACAAGTTTTTCCAAATCCTGCTCAGACATAAGTCCTTTAATTCTTGATATATTCTTAAGGTGATAGTAGGCTGACTTTGTAACTGTCTTAATGTGGCTGTTGAAATTCAGGTCTGAGTCCATGACTACACCAAGATTTCTGGCTTGGTTTGTGGTTTTTATCATTATTGATTGAAGCTGAGTGCTAACTTTTAATCGTTCTTCCTTGGCTCCAAAAACAATTACTTCAGTTTTGCCTTT